>JANHMN010000011.1:2396197-2476048 GCA_030674055.1 Rhabdomys pumilio
TGTGTGTGTGTGTGTGTGTGTGTGTGTGTGTGTGTGTGTGTGTGTGTACGTGTGTGTGTACATATATGCTACAACACTCATGTGGAGGTTAAAGGACAATTTCTAGGAGTTAGTTCTCTGCTTCCACCATGTGGGTTCTAGGGATTAAATTCGGGCTTTAGCAGCAAGCTCCTTTACTTGATGAACTATCCACCAGTCTAATGCTGGGGCTTTAGACTCTCTGGCTTTGTGAGGGAAGGAGGAAATGGGAAGTGTGGTAACTGGGCCTCATACCAGTGGCTGAGAGGTCCTTGCCTACACTGAATTCTGTATTCTGTGTATCTGTTAAGTGTTCAGCATTACTTATTCAGTGTTTCAAAGGAAAGGACAGCAGGCAAGAAAGTCAGGCCCAATACCCTCATATCCCTTCTTATTGCCCTCATCCCATAGGCCAAGCCAAGCCGCCTGCACTGCTCTCACTGTGATGAGACCCACACGCTCCCCCAGAACGGTACCATCAAGCTGTACAAGGAGCTGCGCTGCCCACTGGATGACTTTGAACTGGCCCTGTGGTCCTCAGGCTCCCGGGGCAAGAGCTACCCACTTTGTCCCTACTGCTATAACCACCCACCCTTCCGAGACATGAAGAAAGGTGAGTGTGGCACATGGCTGTCCTCAGGTTCATACTTAGCAGACTCCAATGGGGTCCCATCCATCGCTACCTGTGCACACTGGTACTGAATCAGGGACCCTAAGAAATACTGTGCCACTCACTGCTCAGGCACTAGCCAGCCTGTCTGGTCTAGGTTTGTCTGGGTCCTAATTGAGAAAACAGCTTGCTCATGTAGGATCTGGGCAGAGAGCAAAATGTGCCCCTCCGGGGTTGGGCTAAGTGAGAGGCAGGCAACCTCAGATAAGGACACCTGACAAACAAAGAACCCTGGGTTTTCAGCACTGCTGTTGTCTTACTTTACACTCTTTGCTGGAAAAAAGAGAGCATGTATCCAGGCTAAGCAGTGCATGTCAAGCCTGGAACCAGAGGGGCTCAGTGCCCCCAGCACATTTACCAGGTGGTACCATCCCTTGTCTCAGACTAGGAGCCAAGACCTTTGTTACCCAAGGCATTCACTAGGAATCCTCAGGATCTCAGTCCACATGCATACCACCAAGGTAGTGAGGCTCTCTTGCTGCCCCCCAATGTCTTACAGTGCAGCAAGTGAGTAACAGATGAGCTGAGAGCAACCTGGAAGAGGCATTAATAAGCTACAGAACCAAATGAGGGCTTAGGGGTCAGCTTGAGTCCTCAGAGCATTGAGGACCGAACATTTTTAGATAAGCAGAGGATCCCAGGCCAGTGAACAATATGCCCCAAAGCAGGTTAAGAGTAAGTGTCAGTTTGTTGTAGAATAAGAATCCAGTAATCTGACATTGAAAGTAGCCAGAGTTGGAGGAGCCAGGGCATGTTTAGGTCACTGGACTCCTCTCCCTTCAGGCATGGGCTGCAATGAGTGCACACACCCTACTTGCCAGCACTCACTGAGTATGCTGGGAATTGGCCAATGCGTGGAATGCGAGAATGGAGTCCTGGTTCTAGACCCCACCTCCGGTCCCAAGTGGAAGGTGGCCTGTAATACATGCAATGTGGTGGCACACTGCTTCGAAAATGCCCACCGAGTAAGGGTATCTGCCGACACCTGCAACACCTGCGAGGCTGCCTTGCTCGATGTAGACTTCAACAAGGCCAAGTCTCCCCTTCCTGGCAACGAGACACAGCACACAGGCTGCATCTTCTGTGACCCCGTCTTCCAGGAGCTGGTGGAGCTGAAGCATGCAGCCTCCTGCCATCCCATGCACCGAGGTGGTCCTGGAAGGAGGCAGGGTCGAGGGCGGGCCCGGGGCCGGAGACCTCCAGGAAAGCCCAACCCCAGGCGGCCAAAAGACAAAATGTCAGCCCTGGCTGCTTACTTTGTATGACAACCCATCTTTTTCCCACTCCAGACACATTGTGGTTATCTTTGAGCCACTGAAACCATTAAATGCTTTTTATTTTGTATTCTCTGGAACAAAAACCCAGGGGCCTTTTATTGGTGAAACACAATAGTTCCTATGTGTGTGGAAACTTGTGAGAATCGGCTTTATCCCTCCCTCCTGTTTACACCCTGTTCTGCACACACCATGGCAGTGCCAGCAAGAAAGCACCACATCTGGGACCATGGGAGCAATGTGTCTGTAGCTCACACCACATTACGTACATGTACAGTGGTGTAGTTGTGTGCAACACAGCAGAAAGGCGGACATTAGCAACCCAGAGGAGTCTTGGCAAGCCAGGTGGAGCAGGCACCTTTCTCAGACCCTTGCTCAGCACCTGTAGCCTAGCTTCCTGATCCCTAACCCAGATTTGTATGACAGCCACTCAGAAACTCCAAGCAGGCTTGGCCTGTGTGTGACTGGTGACATTGTGGATCTGTTTTGACACTCATCATGAGTCTGTATTGCCTCATACAGGTAGTTGAGTTCCTCCATTGAAGCTGGTCAGAAGCCAAGTTTAGAAAATACTCTGTAAGGCAGATGATCTGTGGTACAGCTGAGTGTAGCTATGGACCACCTTTCTGACTGCAACCCCTTCCTGTGTTCCCTTCTTCACCCACCCATTTTGGATTCCTGTTTTAGGTATGATAGAAACTGCCATGCCTTGCCATGTGGTACCAGGGGCCCAGCAAGATAGGTGCCCAAGATTATTCTGTAAAATGCTTGCTTGAGAGGCGGCCAACAGCATTCCCCATAGGATCCCTCTGTCTACAGTAGACTCACAGTTACAGGCAGGCAGACTCATGAGAAAATCACAAGGCAACTAGTTGTTCATGTAGTTGTCTGTCCACATAGCTCCACCAAGACTTCCCACCTGAGCCCTGACAACCATAAAAGAACATACAACAGAAGAAGAGGTGGTAGACACCCTGGGAAAGCCGCCCAGAGGCAGAAATACAGCTTCCTGCTTGGTGGAATGTGACGCAGAAGTAATAAGCTATAGAACAAAAAGGACACTAGGAATTTGTCCTCTCCACTGCAGTCAGAATCTGGTCCCTGAATAAGCCACATCTCAAATCGAGTACCTAGCACAAAGCTATGGCTTTGCTATTCTGCCCTTTTGTCCCAATTCCATCTTGAGTAGACTCCAGGAACACAGACGGAGTCATTGTGTGATTAGTTTAGGCTTGAGGAAAAGACTGCCCTACAGGCCTTAAACCCAGACTATTTATTCCATCTTTAAAATTCTTCTTTTAATATTTTATTTGTTTATTTTATGTACATGACAAGTACACTGTAGCTGCCTTCAGACACACCAGAGGAGGGCATCAGATCCCATTACAGATGGTTGTGAGCCACCATGTGGTTGCTGGGAATTGAACTCGGGACCTTTGGAAGAGCAGTCAGTGCTCTTAACTACTGAGCCATCTCTCCAGCCCCTCCACCCCCACCCTGCTCCTCATCTTTAAAATTCTATACTGAGGTTTCAACCCACATGGGCCTCTTAATGTGTCCCTTTGTTTTTCCCTGAAATTGCCCCTTTTGTGTGGAGCTAAACTCCAGGAGACACCCTTAGCTACCTAAGCTGTACTCTATAAATTCCTGACCCCATCACCTCCCCCCCAACCCCCATCTGTACATCATCACTGCTAACCTGTCAGCCAAGAACAGTCGGAACTAGAGGTGAACTGTCTCCAGAGCAGCTGTGTTCCTAGGCATCACCTTTTCTGCTCTGGAAGCTGATGAGGTCAGAGCTGCATGGTGACCTGTGTCTCACAGGCTAGCCCTCCAGTAGTTTGCACCCCCGCCCCCAGCGCCCCCAGGCACTGCAGGTCCCGTTTCTGTTACCTTGAGATTGTGGTGCACACTAACGTGAGGACGTCTGTTTTATCAAGGGCAACACCCTCCCAGCTCTGTAGAGGGCGCCGTGGAGCTCGGCTATAGCTGTACATCATTCATTTCTAGCCCCATGAGAAACATTAATACTTAAGAAGGAGCCAACATCCCATTAATCACCCTTCCTCACTGTGATTTAAAAAAAAAAAAAAAAAAAAACACCTGAGCAAAATTTAAAGGAAGAAAGATGGATTTGGGCAAAGCTTAAGTCATCTCTGGTAGCCAAGTAGAGGAGAGAGGAAAATTGGCAAAATAGACCTTTCCAGGGACTGGAGGGAGATACACACTCTTCCAGGACACACATATTCATGACCTTCCTCCATTCTAGTTTTTAACTGTCTCCTTATAATGTCATTATTATAAATGATGAATCCAATAGACTGATCTGCTGATAAGGTTAGAGTCCTAATAATCCAGTCACCTGCCAAAAGCCCAAGCTTTCAAGAGACTTCAGATTCAAATCATTAACAGCTACCTTTAATAGGAAGTATTATCAAGTCATACCCCCATTGTAAAGAGCCTGGGAGTCTGGAATGAAAGGTTTGGGGTCCTTTCCTGAGGTCACAGGCATCATTGAGAGTTTTAAGTCCCAAGTGATATATCCAGTCTCTGAGAAGAGTGATAGGGGCTAGTGTGGTAGGGAGAATGTTTGCATCCACCCTCAGAGTGATCAGAACAGGTTTCTGGAAAAGGATTTAGGGGACTGGGAAAGAGGGCATAGATGGAAGACCTAGAACTGAGCACTCTGGGACCTCCTGGCTCTATGCCACAGCTTGGCGTGCCTTGCTGAAGAAGCACAGGTTTGAACTAAGCTGGTTGGTATAGCTGGGAATTTGACAAGAATAAAAGCTTTGGTAATAGTGGACTGCAGACAAGACTAACGAGGGTGACAGCAACTTCAGGAAAAGGTATGTTATAGATATGTCCTTGGCCGAGAGCCTAACAGGCAGGTTCCTCGTGCCTACTTTTGCTCTCTTCTCTGTGAATCACCCTCTACCTCATCAGGTTATAAATGGCCTCAAACCTTGCTCAGGTTGAATGAATCAGGACCCTATTTCTTGCATAGCAGGCAGACACTCTCCCCACCATGCCAACACACACACACAGACACACACACACACACACACACACACACACACACACACACACACACACGTGATTTCCTTGCAGAGCAGCCATCTATTGGTTTTCTAGGCTCATAGCTTCCCTGAAACCTTCCAACTAGTAAAGAGTTCCTAAGTCCACATGGTCTGATGTTCTGTGCTTGTTAGCACAGTTCTGAAACATATACAACAAACAGTTGCTTGAAAAGCCAGGTGACAACCTGGAGCCAACCTTGTCTTTTAGACTTTCTTTGCTACCCAGTGTACTAAGGAAATGTTTCATTTCCTGTTTTATAGCCGCAGGGCTCAAACTGCTTATCCAATTCTCAGCGGCCATGCCGTAGTCCTGCTGACCACAAAGGAGCCTGGGGCCTGTGGCAGGACCACAGTGAAACTTGAAGGGGTACATTCCACACTGTACACAGGCAGTGTACACGTTCATTAGTAGAAAATGAATATAATGTTATACATTAAAATGTTTCCTAAAGGGTTTGTTCCCTTGAATTTCAAAGAAAACAATTCCATGACCCTCTATTTAAAAATAAAAGAAACACATGACCCAGCGGAACACACCTCTTGTCTCTGATGTGTGGCCAATCCTGGGCAGTATGGAGCTGCATCCCTGCCCTGCGACTGATCACCACACACGCTGTGAAGCAATGACTGAGCGTTGTGAAGCAAGTACTGCTTTCTGCCTAGTCAAGGCTGGAGAAGTGTAGCAACGCACTGGCGAATGGGGCTCTGGTCTTCCCTGAAACAAGAGGGCAGAGGGACCGCCAGGAGGCAGCAGAGGCGCGCCCGAGGCCTGACTGCGCTTGCGCGGAGCCTGCGGCGCCCAGGACGGGAAGTAGGCGGGGCTGGCCCAGAGCAGCTCGTGGGGAACACTGCGGCAGGCTGGCAGGTGAGGCCCGCGGGACGCTAGGGATGAGGAGCGAGGGTGAGGGTGGAAGACTCGGACTAGGGTGGGGGACATGTGGGGGCCTGAGGTGCACGAGAGTGAAATGAGACTGAGGATGAAATGGAGAAGTGAGAAAGCATTAAGGCCAAGACGGGTTTCGGGTGCTCGAGCCCGTGGGATTTGGGGATAGCAGTGAGCAAAAGATCTGAGCAAACTGGATCCTGAGAAACTGGTGGCAAAGCATAGGGAACTAAAGGCACGGAACTGGGAATCCATTGACCCCGTAAGGGTGTGACTGAACTGAGGTCCAGGAGGAGGCTGATAGCTGTGAGGCAAAACAAAGTACCAAGGGGTGACAGTCCTGTTTTCAAGGATCTCTCCTCCTTTTACCTTCCAGAAGCATGTGGGGTAGGCCCTTAGCCCCGCCCTCAGCCCTACCAGTGAAGACCCGGTCTGGAACCACATTTTTAACCTGAATGCCCAGCCCAGTAGTGTCCCTGAGTTGTATTTAAAGCTAGTGTTTTCGTTAACACCTAGTATGGAGGCACAGACTGACTAGGTTGCGGTAGAGCCTCAGTCCGGAGAGGCTGGGTCTTCACCATTATAGCTGTGTGGTCTCAGGCCAGCTCCTAAGCTCTCCGTGTAATGAGGAGAAAAGGCACTGTAGGGACTTCTGCAGAGACTAACATCTAGTGAGGCCCAGTGGAAGGCAGTGGTGTGCTCCATCCACCAAGGCCTTCTATTTCGAGGCCCTTGATTAACAGATGTGTTCAGTGTGCCCTAGAACAGCCCTGTGAACTGTTCCCACATGAGGAACTGAACGAGAGCCCATGGTCTCTATGCTCATATCCCCCATATCCGTCGTCAATTTTTTTACTCGGCAGCAAACTGGGGTGGAAGTGTCCAAGTCACTGGGCACCCGAATCCCCAACTGAGTCCTGCTTTGGTGACAGCTCATATTTATGACCTTAGAGTAACACTTTCCTCCTAGCACCTGGTTTTTTTCAACTGCCGGATGGCCTGATGGCCTGTGTTTGTCTGCGGAGTTCTGAGACGTAAACAAAACGTTAACCTTTCCACAACAGATTAATTTGCAGAATTCCTCTGTGTTGTCACCTGGAACCAGGCTTGTCTTGAAGGCTGTCTTTGCTACCCAGTGTACTAAAGGAGAGTTTTCATTTCCTGTGTGATAGCCCCAGGCCTCAGGCTACTTATCTCACTCCATTGGCCATGCAGCCCTGCTGAGCACAAAGGACCCAGGACACTGACCACATGAAGCTTAGGATTCCCTTGAAAAACTACCAAGCCTTTCAAAAGAAAAATGGTTGCACACTAATATGGCTTGATGCCACAGAACAGCCCATGAAAGACGGTTAAAGTGGGGAGTAGACATGGACGAGGTGGGCTGCATGTTCAGCATGCACAGGGCCTGTAAGTTAAATCTCCAGCACCAGCAGAAAGAAAAATATTCTTAAAGTGAGTTTTGGCATTGTTGTTTTGTTTTGTTTTGTTTTGTTTTGAGACAGGGTGGCCTCCAACTCAAAATATAGCTAAGCCTGGACTTGAACTTGTAACCCATCTCCATTTGGCTCTATCCCCCAAGCACTGGGCTTGCAGGTGTTCACCACCACACCCAGTTTTATAGATGAACCCAGGGCCTGTGCTTTTAAGGCAAGTATCTACCAACTGAACTACCCTCACAAACCATACTCCACATTCTTTGGTTAATGTTTGTTTGGGGGAGGGTGTTGTAATTTTTGCTTGGTTTGGTTTGGTTTTGGTTTTTTGAGACAAGGTTTTACTCAGTAGCCCAGGTTTTCCTTCCGTTTCCCAAGTGGTAGGATTATAGGTGTGAACCACCATGCCAAGCTAAAGCGATAGTTTTTTAATGTATATTTTGTTACAATATTTATAATAAGCATTTAAAATGTAAATAAAATATTTTCCATGTGTATAGTAAAAGATTGATTAAGATCTAGAAGGATTTATACCTAACTATTTCTAGAAGCTAGTTACAAACAGAGGAATAAGAGCTGTGGGGAGGAGGCTTGGGATAAAGCTGTGTTGCTATACTGCGTGCCTAGCATGCATGATCAGTTCCAGCACCGCATACATCAGATGTGTGCACACCCGTGATCCCAATGCTGGCAAGGAGGAGACACGAAGATCACAAGTTCAGAGTCTTGGGGAGCAACTGCTCGCTCATACACATGGAGAGGCACAGGTCCCAGAACCAGGAGGAACCAGCCGAGTGTCAATTTAGCTAAACCAATCAAGGCAGTGCAGCCCTGCTTAGTGACCTGCACACTCATGCACATGTCCCTCTCTGAGTCTTTTGCAACTGTGTGGATGTTGTTGAAATCAAACAGCTCCTCTGCCCCACGCCTAGCACTTCTGCCCACCCCCGCTTCTCCCCAGATTCCTTTGTCCAGCTGACCAAGCCAGCTAGCTACCACTCTCCCGTCCCACCATCCCGGTGGGGCCACGCCCTTCACCAGTTTTTTCTGCCACCATCAAATCCTTTCTCTCGAGCAGGGTTATTTTGCTCCCTTAGAAAGGCATGCATCGGCTCTAAGAGCTTACTGGGAAAAGGGTAAATGGGAAAGGATGTTACTCTTTTTCTTTGCCTGAGCTTGACCCCAAAGAAAGAAAACTGACCTGGTTCTTCATTTGTGCCCCAAGCCACACAATGTGAAATGTGTCTGAGTGGCCACAGCAAATAGAATGTCTCTGAGTGTACTGCCTTTCTAGTACAAGCAGACAGTCCGTCCAGGCCCTGTAGGCCACCAGATGCAAGCAGAGCCTTGCACAAGACCATGAGCATGGTGTTGTGCCATGCTTGGCACCCAGGCCTGCTCAGCATGCATGGTGCAGATAGCCTTGGGGCCCATAATAGGTCCTGAGCTTGGAGCACAGGCACAGGGCAGTAAGAGCAGTATAGACATGGACATGAAAGGTTTTCTAGTCCTACAGTGCAAAGATGAGCCCAGCCTCCAAGGAAGACAGGTAAACTGTGGGGAAGGAATCCAGATCCAGGAAGCAGCCCAAGGGCAAAGGTTACAAAGAGGCACCTGCCTTCTAAAACATCTAGCAGAGGTAGTACAGGTAGGGTGATGTTGTGGGCTCTCTGTGTACTCTGAGGTGTGAGCATGCTGTCCTCTCGCTGTGGTCTCAGTCATAACTTCACGTTAGCCCATTTAGCACTGCTGGGGGTTTTAGTAACTCTAGGCCCTGTAGAATTGCAAGGAATAAATATCCAAATGCTTCACAGTATTCACACTTCTGTAGTTGGTGGGTAGGGTGCGATGTGACACTTGGCCTGGTCCTCTCAGAAATTAATGCCACCTCTGTCCCTCACTCTCCAGCCCCTGCCCAGGGCTCTCTCCCTTCTCTTCTATCTTACCTTTGAGTGGATTGCATCTGCCTGGTTCCCACCCTGCTCTTTCCTTCTTTGCTTTAATTACATGCTGTCTTTTTACCTGCTTGGTCTTTGTAACACTTTATTAACTACACTTTATTAACTTCATTAAATGTGAATGTAGACAGTGAATTTTAACTCCAGCAACATAACCTTCAATAAAAAGTACTATAGCTATAGTTTTGTTTATTTACAAAGCTTCTTTTAACACTTTGGATCTGGCCCAAAGAAATAAACACTGGGAAAAGGTAACCCCCTCACCTCCAAGAGTGGCCCAGGGGAAGAGAAGCTACCTAAAGGAAAGGGAAGGGAAGTACTGGGGTGGTGAGCACTGTAGGAGGAGAGGAGACTGGTGGGGTTGACTCCACACGGACACACAAAGGACAGGAAGGTTGAAGCGAAGCTCTGGTCCTCCTCCTCGTTCGCCTTTCTGCTTCTGCTGTCTGATCTCCAGTTCCCTCTGTTTGCAAGAGCAGCAGAAAGCCTGTCACCTCTCAGTCACTTAAACTGAGTTGTGCCTTATCACTGTCCCGGATGAGCTCAGGCTGGCTACTGTAGACTCTGCCTCTGCCACGTCCCTTCACGCTGTCCAATATTGGAGGCTGTGTGGGGTTTGACACAGCATCTCCATCTGTAGCTGGGTCTAACTTGGCAATTGCTATGCAGACCAGATGCCCTCAGACTTGCAGCAACCTTCTTGCCTGTCCTTCCTGAATTCTGGGATTATCGGCAGGTGTCAGCATCAGCCTATGGCTTCTTTGTATGTATCTTTTTAAAACAAATGAGCTCTTGATTCCAGCCATTGAAAGAAAAGAGAGGTGTTGTTTTTGCTTATCACCTGTGTCCGTTACTTTTCTTATTACAAAAAAACCACTTGACAAACCAGCAATGGTGGCCCAGGACTGCATTTGGAAAGCAGAGGCAGGCGGATCTCTGTGAGTTCCAGGACAGCCAGGAGAAAGCCTATCTCAAAAGCAAACAAAAGACAAAACATGACCAAAGCAATTTAAAGATAGAAGGGGTTTGGTTTTTTGTGTGTGTGGTTTTTTTTTGTTTTTTGTTTTTTGTTTTTTTTTTTTGGTTTCAGTTTCAGTTTCAAGAAATAGGCCATAGTCTCAACACAATCCTGGGAAGAGAGCTGGTCACATTGCATCTATAGTGAGGCAACCTGAAATGATGCTGGCTCAGCTAATACACTTCCATGATTTAGCATGGAGCCCCAGCTGATAGGACAGTACCACCCACAGTTGGCCTTCCCACTTCAGTTAATGTAACCCAGAGAATCCCTCACAGACATGGCTTGTCCCTTCAGTAATTGTAGGGCCTGTCAAGTGGACAGTATTCCTGTCACACCAAGCCTTTCTGTTTATACCCTGAGTGCTACTTCGTAACATGATACTGGAACCCTTCCTTTATCTACTTCTCTCTTTGTATTTTGTTTAGTTTTGCGTTATTTGAAACAGAGTCTCATGTGTTCCAGGTTGGCCCATGACTGTATGTAGCCCAGGATAGTCTTGAAGTTCTGAAACTCATGTCTCTACCTCTCATGTGTAGGGAAGCAGGTATACACTACCATACCTGGTTTATGTGGTGCTGGGACTGAACTCAGGGCCTTGTGCTTGCCAAGCAAGCAGTCTGCCAACCGAGAGGCCTCCCCATCCCCTCTGTCTTCTACTCTTACTCCACTTGTTAGAAGTTAGTGACCTGCGTGACAGTAGCCTTTGCTCAGCGTATTCTCTGAGCTCTGATTAGTTCTTCAGGCTTTCCTCCTCTGTCTCACATCGCAGCCCTTGCTGCTGGCAAAGTTTGGAGGCACTATCCATGGTTGTTCCAAGTCTGATGGTTCTAGAAGTCTTACCTTTCTTTCTGCCTGGTTCTTTTAGTAGTTAGGACCTGAAAGGCCTCCAGAGGGACTTGGGCTCTGAAGCTGCTCTCCAGGTTCCCCTGCCTAGAACTTAGGGTGCTCAGAATCGTATCCATTTTATCACCTTAAAGAGTGCTGTTTGTTTCCTCTGATGGTAAACACACTGGGCTCTTTCCTAATGGAAGTCCCTGAGCCAGGATATTAAGTAGAGCCCTCAGAGGTGCCGCATCCTTGTAGGGTAAAGTGAGTGGGCAGCCACACTAGGCCTGGAGTACCCCTGACAGGAAGCACCAGTTGCAGACAGGCCTGTGTGAGCACATACTGACAGGAAGGTTATCTGCCCAGGTGTAGTGGAAAGTGGAGCTGTACGCCAACACTAGAGAGAGCAATGGGAGAGAAGGGCCAAAGCACATCACAGGAGGTCATAAAAGAAAGGCAGAGGGCTGCAGAGATGGCTCGGTGGTTAAGAGCACTGACTGCTCTTCCAGAGGTCCTGAGTTCAATTCCCAGAACCACATGGTGGCTCACAACCATCTGTAATGGGATCTGATGCTCTCTGCTGGTGTGTCTGAAGAGAGCAACAGTGTGTGTGTGTGTGTGTGTGTGTGTGTGTGTGTGTGTGATAAATATGTATATGATAAATAAATAAATCTTTAAAAATTTAAAGGAAAAAAAGAAAGGCAGAAAGGGCTGATAGCTTGCCTTGCATGCATAAGACCCTGGGCTTAATTTCCAGTACCACACCTAATTTGCTTTGTCTCCCAAATAACTCTGCACTGATGGCTGTTATGTATTAGCTCTTCTTTTTTCCACCATCTTTATAGCCTGGAGATATAGATGTAAACATACACACACACACACACACACACACACACACACACACACACACGTATGTATATTTGTATATATACATACAAATACCTCTTTCTACCAGCTGGTCAGTTATTGTCATCTGTTTGAACCCTGTTACCTACCTGATAACCAGGTCCTGGTGTCCTGTCCTGCTTGCCTCTGATGATACCTGCCACTCTGCAGGGAACATGCATTCCCTCTGTCACTTCTATGAGATGTCTTCATGTCCCGCTTCTGATACCACCTCCTGAGGATATTCCCTAGGCATGCATGTTTTTCCTCGTGAACCCATGTCTGTTTCTAAATGGGATTACCACTCCATTAAGTGTGTCCCCTGAACTATGAGGCCCAGTGCTTGGGTAAAGAAACAAACAAGGCAGGACATGTGCACTCCATGTCACCCAACTGTCACCTTGTGATATTGCTAACTGTGACATTTCTCCCCAGAGTGAAGACTTGACTGGAGACCATCTCTTGCCTAGCTGCAAGCCCCCCGGAATGCTCTGGGCATGGCCTCTGGAGCCCCACAAAACAGCAGCCAGATGGCCTGTGACAGCGAGATCTCAGGGTTCCTGGATGCACTCCTCCAAGACTTCCCAGCCCCACTGAGCCTGGAGAGCCCTTTGCCATGGAAGGTCCCAGGGACAGTCCTGAGCCAGGAAGAGGTAGAGGCTGAGCTGACTGAACTGGCAATGGGCTTCCTGGGCAGCAGGTAGGCATGGGCTACCTCAAAAGAGCCTGATGGACAAGAACAGGATGCAGCACTGCCCATCATGTGCTGATGTTGGGCCTACCTGGGTGTCGTGAGAGGGTGTGGTCAGCCCTTACCTGTACATTCCAGTAGAGCCTGAGAGTTCAGAGAGGGGTGGGTACCTCTCCTAAGTAAATGCTAAGCAACACTAGGCCATGCCGCTTTGTCTTTCAGTTTTACAAATAGAAGACTCATTTGGGCAGGGCGTATTTATGGATTTCTTTTGTTTCTTTTCCTTATTAGGTGGAGAACTTCCACCATGTCATTTAAAGGAAATACTTTATGCTCTCTCTTCACCATCTGTACGCAGTATCTTACTCCTGTTTCTCTTGTGGCTATTACTAAATAAAATGAGGGCCTTTGGGGCACGGTGGTACTAAGACAACTGCTGAATGACTGACTAGTGGGCAGGTGCACTGGACAGACATGACTACCATTCCCCACAGGACAAGCACATGGCTAAGTTTCCATCCTGCTACTCAGAGTCCCAGGACAGTGCACAGTTCTAAGTTATTTATTTCTTATTTCTGCACTTGGCCTTTTTTTTTACTTATTTCATTGTATGTGCATGAGCGTTTTGCCTGAGTATTTGGAGGCGTACACTTGCCTACCTACAGCGGCTGTGAGCCACCCTGTAGGTACTGGGTCCAGAACCCAGGTCCTTTAGAAGAGCAAGTGTTCTTAACCACTGAGCCATCTATCCAGACCATTTAGTTTATGAACATTCAGTTTCAATGAAATGTTTTCAACCCATCGTTTAAAAGTAATTGCAGTAACAGAAAGTGCAGCTTAGAGATAAGGATGTTCTTTGTAGATGTCCTGTGGCCACATAACAAAGTATTGCAGTCTGGGCAGCCGAAACACAAGTTTATCCTTTGACAGGTCTAAGGGCCAGAAATCCAAAATCAAGATATGAACAAGGCCTCAGTTTGCCGAAGGCCACGGAGGCTGGTGTTTTAGGCCTGTCTCTGGTGTGACTGCTTCGTGTTGCTGGCTTACCGACTCACATCTCTGGTGAGTCTTCTCCCTGTCTGTGCAACCTCACTTCTTTTTTAATTTACTTTGTATGGGTATGCACAGCATTCACACAAGGACCAGAGGAGAGTCTTGGGTATCAGCTCACCTTTTGTTTAAACTGTCCCCCACTGGCCTGGACCTTCACCATGTAGGTCGAGCTAGTTGGCCCCTGAATTTCTAGGGCTACCCATATTGCTGCCTCCTGTCGCACCATCCCTGGGATTGCAGATGTGCACCCTTGCACTCAGAGTTTTACATGGCTTTGGGGGATCTAAACTCATGTCTTCATACTCAGGGGGAAAAAAAGGTGATTTGCTGATTGAGCTATTTTTTCTGTCTGCTCTCCTTCCTTGAAGGATACTGGTCATAATAGATACGGGCTAGAGGCCACCATTCCACAGCGTGACTGCACTTTACTGTAACTGCATTTATAAAGACTTCAGTTCCAGATTAGTCACATTCTGGGACTGGCTCTTCATGGCTTTTGTTGAGGGGTACACAGTTGAGCCCAGTCAGGTGCTCAATTGGAAGTCCTGTTTCTGCCTGTTTTGTAGGCAGAGGTAAGTGGGCTATGAGACTGCCTTCATTGTGTGGACAAGGCCGGGCCACATGGCTGTCCAAGTCAGGAGACAGGTGGTATAAAGTAACCAATCCTCAGCATGGGAAAAAACTGACTACTTCATGGTCAGAAGCCTTGAGTACAGGACGTAAGGGGAAGGCTCCTAAATTCTGCCTTTCTAAAAGGAGACAGCAGGAGAATGCAGCCACTGGATCTAACACATCTGTGACAAAGAGCATTGGTACCTGCAGGGCTTAGGAGTGTCCAGAAAGAAAACCAAGCCCAGAACAGGGAAATGTACCTGCTGGGATGGCAAGGACACTTGGCCTAGGCTAGGAATACATCCCTAAAGCCTGGGGCATTGCGGGGCTTCTAAGCTACAGCATCAGTTCCCAGGTATAGGCAGTACAGAGGAGGGGCTTTCCTGGGAAGACCTGGCTGGAAGGAGCTGGTGCTGCTGTACAGCAGTGAAATGGGAAGGGGTAAGATGTTGACAGCTGCTAGCAACGGCAGAGCTGGGCTGAGCAGGAATGATGAGGGTGGGATGCTGAGCCCCAGGCTGTGGAGTTGCATGTGATAAAGGAAGGACCAGGACTCATTTGAGGTACACACATGTGGTCAATGATGGGCAAAAGCCTGTGTTCAGCACTGGGTGGGCCAGAAGATTCTAAACACCAGAGGGGGCGGATAACACCATAGAAGCTGTCTTCCAGACACAGCGGGACTGGTGCACATATGAACTCAGAGAGACGATGGCTACATGCACAAGGTCTACACAGGTTCAAGCCAGACAAGGTCCCATCCCAGCACTGACAGGGGAAAGTGAGCACAGACTCCCATCCCTAAACAAGAAGCTATCTCAATTGACAACCACGTGCAAAGGAAAAATTAGTTTTCTCTGAGAGAGTCTCTCTGAGTATATAAAACACACTTAAGGGTGGACCCCAGGCCCAACTATAGATGGCCAACACAATGGTATTTTTGAAGATTTTCTTTTTGTCTCATATTGCTTTGTATGGGCATTTTTTATCTTTAGGTGTTGTTTTATTTTGTTTTTATTTGCCTGCATGTTCCCTAAAGCGATAGAGACACAGAAGGCGGTGGAATTGAATGGGGAGGAGATTGGGAAAAGGAAACACATGGTCAGAATATTATATAAAGATTTATCAATTAAAACAACAAAGAAAATGGATGGGGTAGCCCAGAACCCCAGGGACCTCTTGTGTTTATCCACTGAGCAGACTATAAGTGTACCATAAAAATGTACAAGCCAGGCAGTGGTAGCACACACCTTCAATCCCATCACTTGGGAGGCAGAGGCAGGCAGATCTCTGAGTTTGAAGCCAGCCTGATCTACAGTGTGAGTTCTAGAACAACCAGAGTTACACAGAGAAACCCTGTCTTTGGGGGTTGGGGGATGAGAATTAATACAATATTATACTGAATGTACTTTTCAACTGTCCAAATGGATTTTGTTCTAGCATTTTCTCCTACGTGTGGTATGAGCCTCATAGGTAATCTGCATCATATGCAGCAGTTTCCAGGCATTCACATTCAGACATGTACACATGCGTGTGCACATACATATACATACACATAGTCGTTTTGTGCCTCACAGCCCATCTAGAGTTGTGGCTGTAAAGGGCTTCTCCTATATTGGTCTGCTGGTTCTTTCTTCAGATTTTTCACTGGTGTTTCCTCTGAAACCACCTAGAAGTCTGGTCTCCGACCTCTGGGCTCTGGGCTCTGCACACTCCTCCTTTCTTCTCCACTTATTCTGATTTCATTGGCACATCTTTAGGTCCCTGAGAAAAATATAAAACTTACATTGTCTAGATGTGGTTTCATCTCCTGTTATAGTGTAGGTGCCTAGCAACCCTTGAGGAGAGTACTTCCTGGGTCCAGCATCCTCTAGCTAAGTTTAAGAGCTCCACTCACAACCAGGATCAGGACTGACATTCTTGGTGTGATGACAGAACTAAGGGCCTCCAGACACATCCATGGGTGGGTCCCTGCAATAAGGCAGAAGCCTTGTCCAGGAAGGAAATGCTGATGGCTGGAGGCCAGGCATTGTCTGTGTCTCTGTAGGGGGAAGCCACCTCCCTGCTCCCAACAGCAGAAACAGCCAGTGGGCAAAAATCTTAAGCATGACCTCATCAGCACAAGTGAGCAGGTACCCTTTCCCTGCCCCTAAATGGAAAACCCAGTGCCTGGCAGGAAATTCCACAAAGCGGGGAACTCGTTCTTGGCTTACTCACTATGTGCTCTTCTTTATCTGCAGCTGGAGATATGGCAAGCTAGGCAAGTGCTTTACCACCAAACTGCACCCCACTTCAGCTGGTTGTTTGCAAAGCCTCTTCCAGAGGCCTCTCCCTAAGTCACTCTCTCTTTTGAAAAATTCAGCTGATTGTACAGTTCCACAGACTGTCAGAAGCAGAGCCTACAATCTCAACTACTCAAGAGGTTGATGCAAGAGGATTGAGGCTCTGGCCTGCCTGAGATCCAGGGTAAATGGAAAGCCATCCTGAGTGGCTCAAACAGTAAAAAGAAAACTGAGACAGGGACAGACTTGCCTACAGGAGTCTCTGTGGTCCGTTCCCAGTTCTCTAAAACCAAAGGCCATCAGTAGGTGGCCAGTCCCCTTAGGATGTGACTCATCAACCAGGCTCTCGGAAGGTCATTGTTCTCATTAAAGCTGAAGTGTTAGCCTAGTGTGGCGGTGTGTGACTCTAACCCTTAGCATTCTGTCTAAATAGGCAAAGGTAGGAAAATTAAGAGTTTAGAGTCAGCCTTGGCTACATAGCAAGCTTGAGGCCAGCCTGGGCAACATGAGACACTGTGTTTTTAAAAGAAAGAAAGAGAGAGAGAGAAGGAGGGGGGGGGGGGGAGGGGGGGGGGGAGAATGAGAGAGAGAGAGAGAGGAGGGTGAGGGGGCTAGGGAGATGGATGCTTCAACGGGTAAAAGCATTTGTTGTACAAGCATGAAAACCTAAATTCAGTAACCCTGTAGAAGCTGGACATGTTTGCATGTCCCTATAACCCTGATATTAGGGGATAGAGACAGGCAAATCCCAGGAATTCAAGGGCCAGCCAGCTTACCCAAATGGCAACCTTTTAGGTTCAGTGAGTGACCCTGTCTCAAGAGAATCCAACAGAGAACCATAGAACAGCATGTCTAATATCTTCCTCTGGCCTCTGCTCTCACATGTGTCCATGTGCATATACACATATACATACACACATGCATATTTATACATACGTATGCACGTTTACACATATACACAGGAAGAGAGAGAGAGATACATAAAAGCCAGGCAGACTAGTTCACAACTGTAATCCCATATGAATTAGTCAGGAGTTGATTCACTGTGCAGTGCTGCCTGTCCAAGGCCCAACGGGAGACTGACATTTCTTCTCTCTCAACTGCTGTCAGCATGAGGTAAAGTTTTTCCACCCTTCTGTGCTCTTCGTTCTCTCCTGTGACTGCAGAACAGCGTACCTTCCCTCTATGGAAACCTTACTTGCTATTCCCCACTTGGCCTATTGTTCCTGAGCTGGGCCTCCCAGCCTTCATTCCACCTCCGGCTCTCTCTCCTGCCTGACTGTGTTCACAGCTCCCCAGGCCTTCTGAACTCCGTCTCCTGAACCCCTGTCCCAGATGGACTCAGTGTGGGGCTACTGTTCCCTTCAGTCCAATGGCTCAGATGCAGTTTGAATGTCTGTCCTTCCCTTTGACCCACTCTCACTCTTAATCAGCTCCCAACACTGCTCTGCTCTGTCCCTTTCTAACTCCAAGGCTCCCTGTTCAGCCCTTAGGCCTGGCCTGGCCTCTAGACTGATCACCAACATTCACCATTCAGCCTATCCACCACAGGCTCAAAGAGATCTAAGAACTCAGTCTGACACTGTCATATCTCTCTTTAAAACAGACTAGAGTTTCTCGTGCCCACGGCCTGGCTTACCCCTATGCCCCTTCTCCACAAACCCAGCAGCTCAGAGACTATGGATCTTCTGTCAGCATGGGTCTTCTGTCAGAAGATGTCACTGGGACCCACCCACCAGGAGCAGTTTCCTGGGGCTATCATCCCAAAGCACACAGACAGACATCTTAATGATAATCATCATTGTCTCATAGGATAGAAGCCAAATAAAGGTGAAAGTGCCCTCAGACTGAGCACTCCTGGTAGTCTGCAGATAATCATGGTCATTCCTTAGTGTGTAGGTTTAACCCAGCGTCACTGTCCTGCAGCTACATGGCTGTCCTCATTTGTGTCACAAGCCAGTCGTGCTGAAGCAGAGGTCCATCCTACTCAACCATAAGCTCATCTTTACTAGTGCTATCCACATTGAACCAATTTACAAGAGGTCTTGTCTGAGACAGAAACCTCAGCATATAGATTGGGGTCTCCAGTTCAGCCCGTAACATGCCCTGGTCCCAGGGATCACCAGCTTGAGCATCAGAATGGGTTCCTGGCCACTGAGTTCACACGCCTTAAGGATACCTTCCCAACACATCCCAGCAAATGGCATGCCTCTGGTGTTGTGTAAATATCTATTTCAGGTCCCTGGAGACAGATCACCAGCTTATAATGACACCAAGAGGAAGGTATGAGCCATCATCTCCATCTCCAAGGTAAAGGATGCCAGGAGCTGCTCCAGCCCGACTTCTCATGTTTTCTCCCTAGGAACGCTCCCCCATCATTTGCCGCCGCTGTGACCCACGAGGCAATTTCCCAGCTGCTACAGACAGACCTTTCAGAATTTAAGAGGTTGCCTGAACAAGAAGAGGAGGAGGAGGAAGAAGAGGAGGAAGAGAAAGCCCTTGTGATCTGTAAGTTCCACTTGTATGACTACGGGATTGTTTAGCAAGTGACGAGCTCAGATTGACACTAAAGGTCAGTGCCAGGGTGCTGTCAAGACAGCAGTGCCAGAGTACAGCGAAAGCATGGTGCGGCATAGAAAGCCTGCAGTGGACTGACCAGCGCCTAGGTCAGAACCGGCCAGTGAGACAGCCCACCTTTGTGTTCTCTTAATGGCGCTGCAGAGCACTTAGAAATGAATGGTGCTTGTCCTGCTTTACATGTGGTTCACAGCCACACAGCCACACAGCCAACCTCACCTGTACTTGCTGCCCCCTCTCAGCTAACGTGAGGCTCCTAGCAAAGTGGCATGTCTACCTGTGGAGGGGGAAAACTGTTGTCTAGGTCCCCTGCCATGACTTACCTTAGTTGGGATCATTAGATGTCAGTGATAATTCTATAATCGCTGCTGGAACAGCAGCCATCAGTGGGTGGAGCCCTACAGTGGTCCACCACAGCCGGAGGAACCCAGGAACTGGGAGAAATGCCAAGAGCCCCAAGACCATTTGATAGAGTTTGTTTATAAAATATGGACTCTTACTCTGCATGACTCTCTTTCCTACTCTTTTGCCAAGGTACCAAAGTACCGGGAAGGAAGTAGCAGCTGCAGGGATGTACACACAGGATGTGGGCTGTTTTCCAGGCAGTAGAATGAGCCTCCCTTGTATTAGGGCATGTGTAGAAGGACACAGAACACAGCAGGAGAAAAAAGAAAACTACTGCAGCCTTTAGCACTTGCACCTACCAGCCACCCTCCTCGTCCCCATTTCTGGCCCCTTCCACAGATCCCGCCAGCCTTCATGCCAGCATGGCCTTGCCCCAGCCTAGGAGACAGCTATTCATAATGACAGGCAGCCATTGTTCTCTAAAAAGCCAGCAGGCAGTTCAATCTTGTGGCAGCTGCCACCAGGGCCCTGCCGTACCCCTCCAGACAGGAGACAGTATCACCTGCTGGTGGGAAGGAAAATTGCAGCTGACAAGCCAGGCCTTACACCCGGGCATTTGGAGAAGGAATGTGCCTTCCCCGCCTTCCCTGCCTGTCCCAGAGGTACCATGCAGGCCTGGGCATGTAGCCGTGAGCACTTGGGGCAAGTCTGTAGTTTGCAAGATGTTCTTGTCCATCTGGGTCAGCACATGCTTTGAGGCTTTTTGCCATAGGCAGAAATGTGACTGAAGCACCTCTGTGCCCACCTGCAGCAGCTTCCCTGTGATTGCCATGAAGGCAGACCTCCCAAGCAGGTCTTGAAGCTCAGGGTAGGACTCTAAGAGCCCGAGGCAGAGCATTACCGTAGGGCTTGCCATCTTCATTTTTAATTGCTCATTCTTCGCTTGAGCAAAACTCAAATCTAAACCTATTGCTGGAAATAGCAGTGTAACCGAAGGCTAAAAGAGAGACAGCCTAGGCCTAGAGCCCAGCCATGTTCAACATTTCCTAAATACCAGCAGTCTCCAGGAGCAAGAAGGAGACCACAACAGCTCTCCAGGCAGCCATGGAGTCTAACTGTGTACAGAGAGAATGAAAGATCTGGGAAGAAATGTGGTTGGCGAGTGGCTTAGGCACAGGGCCTGTGAGGTCATCAGGGGTTGCACTGGATCACATTTAGAGCTGTGGTCCCTAGGTTGGGCCTAACAAAGTCAGTTCTCCGCTCCCACAGCTGTTGCTAACAGTCCCTGACATGATGGCTGCAGCAGGTGAGATGTCCTGCCTTCTCTCTGCTCATTGCTTTCCTTCTGTGGCTCCCTCCAGCCTCCTTCTACTCCTCCTGTTTCTTCCAGAGCCATACTTCTGACTAAGCACATGTCTCCCAGTTCTCCTTGTACCTGCTGTGTCCTTTGATGCTTGAACCCTGTGGCTGGGGTTTGGGAGGTTGGGGTGGGACTGTTGTTATTGTTCTAGTCTGTTCCATCTTTTAAATGTACATTGTTTTGAAATAATAAGTATGCATGCAGTGAGTTATGAGATATAATATAGAGATGTCCCAACTACATATACATGACCCCGTTCCCTCCTAGGAACTCATACAGAGTTCATACAGAACTGTAACGATATGTCACACAAGATCTGGATATGGCCAGACACAAGCCAGCTTCCTTATTGCAAGGATTCTCCGTTACCTCCCACAGGCCACCCTAACTCTCCTCCCCTGCTGTAGCCAGTTTGTAACTCCCAGCAGTGACTAGTTTTCAGCATTTCAAAAGGCCTATCAGTGAGTCACACGGCCAACCCTTGGGGTTAGTGTCTTCCACTTGGTGTGATTCTCTGGAGATGGACCTGGCCACTTCACTCAGTTCTGCTGCTAAACCATCACCCCAGGTCTAGCTGCTGAGCCATTTAGAGGTTGGAATCTGGGTAGAGCACAGATTTGGGCTATTACAGATGTAGCTGGTATGATTCATGCACTGTTCTTATGGGAACAGCCCTCATTTTTCTAGGATTCATACCCAAGAGTACAGTTCCTGGCTTAGCGAATAGCTGCGTGTTCAGTTGTGAACGTTATTTTTAGTAGCAGCTTAAGTCAAAACAGGCCAGATTTCACCTGTTCCTCTGCCATTAGACCTGTAGTATTTCTAATTAATGGACAGTTATGAGACACTTTTGTCACTGGCAACAGACTTTCTTGCGTACGTCATAGGCTGGTGTGCTGAGCTTGGGCATGCCCTGGAAAGTGAGGTTGACTAGTGGGCCCTGTGTAGGCTGTTGGGAGGGGCTTTTAAAACCTGGGGACATGGCAGGAAAGGAGTATGGGAGAGTAGCCAAGCCTCCGCTTCATGGTTTTACTTTTTGGTTAACAATTCTCCATCATGCCCATCAGTTCTAGATGCCAAAGGCCTGGCACGGAGCTTCTTTAACTGGCTTTGGGAAGTATGTAGCCAGTGGCAGAAGCAGGTGCCACTGACCACCCAGGCCCCTCAGCGGCAGTGGCTGGTCTCTATCCATGCCATCCGGAACACACGACGCAAGATGGAGGATCGACATGTGTCCCTTCCTGCTTTTAACCATCTCTTCGGCTTGACTGTGAGTGTTGCACCTGCAGAGCCCAGAACAAGCAGTGTGGGGCTGGGGGCGGGGGGTATAAAAGGCTGGTGGCCATGGGTGCTGAGAGAGCTGCCAGCCAAAGCGAAGCTTGGGGAAATACTGAGAAGCTGCTGTCTTAGGGCAGAGCACTAGGCAGTCTTCAGAGTACCACCCCGGGAGCCTGAAGCTAATTCAAACACCAGCACCTTTGGGCCAATCTTCCACAGCCAAAGACTAAACAAAGACAACAATTGGCCTGTTTTTATATAAAGAGGCTAGATGCTAGGTTCAGACTTGAGTTGCTGAACCTCCAACAGCAGACAGCTGATGCATCTTACCTTGGGTTATGCCTGCAGTACCCGGGTGGATCTGGGCTCCAAGGGCTGTCCTGTCCCAAGCGGCCCTGTGTATAGTATTTGAGCCAGTTTGACTTGTCTTGTGGTAAGGGCTGTGTCGGTTCTTCCAGACCCTACCTGTCTTAGATCTGTTTTGCTGTTTAATAGGGTACCTTAGACTGGGTCATTTATTAGAAATATATTTCTTACTACTCTGGAGACTGAGAGACCTTAGGTAAAAGGGCTGCATCTGAAGGGAACCTTCATGCTGGTGAGGAACTCTCCAGAACACCAAAGTACTGCAGGCCGTCACATTGGGAAACATGGAAAGACCACATTTCCCAAGGAGAAAAATTATTCCTCTATTCATCCCCATATGAGTTGATGCCAGTTACCTTCCAAAGATCTCCCTCACGTACTGTGGGCTAGGCGTCCACTACATGAATTATGTGGACAGACGTTGTAAGCATAGGGTTACCCTAGTTACTGCCTTGAGAGCATCCTCCCCAGATGTGAGCAGTTGCCTAGGGTGTGATTCCCACTGTGCTCCCACCAGGACTCTGTGCACCGAGCCTACTTTGCTGTGTTTGATGGTCACGGAGGCGTGGATGCAGCACGGTATGCCTCTGTCCACGTGCACACCAACGCTGCTCACCAGCCAGAGCTGCACACAGACCCCGCGGCAGCGCTCAGAGAAGCCTTCCGGCGCACTGATGAGATGTTTCTCCGAAAAGCCAAGAGAGAGGTAAGAACTGGCAGTTGGGTCAAATGTGCTATTTGGGGATCTGTAGCTGTTAACATCAGAGAAGTCTGTTCTCCACAGAGGAAGAAAAACAAAGGGTTGGTGCCTCAGGAAGGAAGGGTCTCTCGAGAACTGCTGCCAGTTGTGGTACTTCAGGAAGGAAGGAAGGGTTTCGAGAGAGCTGCTGGCAGTCATGCTGTTCTATTCCTTCAGGCCTGGGGCTCAGTTTTCATTTAAATGGAAGCAGTGCAAAGCTCGTCTGTTGTACTAGTCTTGTTTATAACAAGATCATTGAAGCTGGATCACTTTATAAAGATAGGGACTTGTTTTGACTCAGTTCTGGACATACAAGGCAAGTGGCTTTCTTGATAATAGCCTTGTTAGTAGTATGCCATGGTGGCTCTGAGCAAAAAATAGAAAAAGTGTGTGTGCGTGTACAAATATGCATGTCCACATATAGGTGTATATATGTATTTTCAGGTCTCCCTCCCTCTCCGATAGCCACCAGGACCTGACTATGAGGAAATCTACCCTCTACCCTGTTTAATCATGGCCTTATCTAGCCCCAGTGACCTCCTAGTACTTAACCCAAGCAAAGTCCTCTTAGCTGATGCTTTTGCCCTCTCAATATCTCATCTCAGGAATTATCATGAAGCCTTGGGGCCTGCAAACCACAACACCCCAGGGCCATCATGCTGGATCTCTGTGACATAGACACAGTCTGCCAGCCTAGCGAAGGGCTCCCTGACTTATGATAGATAATAGGCTGTTTCCTTCAGCTGAAGGTGGTAGGTAGGGTGGCAGGCAAGTACTTAAAAGAATTGATAACTTACAGCTCTGTGAGCAGGAGATAGGGCAGAGAGGCAAGCTTGGTCTCCCAGAAATCTAAGGCCTAGCAAACTCAGTACTGGGTACTCTGAATAACCCTTGCTAGTCTGAGCTGTAAGAATAGCCCCAGCCAGCCAGTGCCAGGAGGACCTGGCCCTGTAGTTGAAGGACACTGCTTTTGGGGTACAGGCTTCAGACAGTCTAACATGCCTATGGAAGCAGGGGTTTGTGTTGCTGAAAATTTGTCTGCTCTGGGAGTGGTGGTCTCGCCAGGATCCACAAGGCCCCAGATGTCATTCCATCAAAAACCAAAACAAACAGAAAATATAAGGTGTGATTGACAGACTGTCCCAGTGTCTGTTGCTCAGCCAGGTCTCTACGAGTAGCCACTAGGAACTCTTCTTGGACTGACATTATGTATATACATGAGACCTTTGTTTATGAAAAAGACAGTGGGCCTCTCTTCTGTGAACTGAAAGCAACCTCCCTGGGCCTTCCCAGCAGTGAGGGCAGAGTCTGTGGGGCCAGTGCAGAATCCTGCCGCACTTACAGGCAATGTGTAGATGGCCACTGGCTGAGAGTGAGCAAAGCCCAAAAGACATTAGTGGATACACAGGCTTTTAGTTTCTTTCCCTCTCTCACTTGCTCTGGGGATCAAACCTAAGGACCTCACATGGCTAACACAAGTGTTCTTATACTGAAGTATACCTTCAGCTCCTTTTGGGTTTTTCTAACACATATTTTTAAAGATACAGTTGGAACATTGGATGTATCTGTTCAGTGTTCAGTTGGGACACTCGTGAGCCTGGCTCCCGCCTGACCTTCATACCCAGTTCCCAGTGTCATTAGTCTGCTTCCTGCCATCACAGACCTTCTTGCCAGTTCCAAAGCTGGTGTGAAGGGGATCCTGTAGGACATGTTCCCTCCGTAAAGTGTAATCATTGCTTGGTCCGTAAGTACAGCTGTGGGGCGCCTTTGTGTAGGCTCCACATCCTCTTCAGTCTCTCTCAGCCCTACACGGTTCTCCTCTCCCTGCAGCGACTGCAGAGCGGTACCACAGGTGTGTGTGCACTCATCACAGGAGCAGCCCTGCATGTTGCCTGGCTTGGAGATTCCCAGGTCATCCTGGTACAGCAAGGACAGGTAGTGAAGCTGATGGAGCCACACAAACCAGAGCGACAGGTAAGGGGCTCCCTTTATACAAACTTAAGACATTCTCAGGCACCTATTGTGCTGGGCCCCCGTTGGGGACCCCACAGTGAAGTGGAATGCCAGGAGGTCCCAGCTCAGTATTAATGTTGTAAACTAGAAAGTACAGAAGATTCCCAGTGCTCCTTTATAAGGAGGGTTCCTTTGTCTGATTAGAATGGGCAGGAGATCCCATATGAGCCCTCCAGGAGTTCTGTGGACCACAGTGACTGAGCCCAGAGTTTCAAGCAAGAGCAGGGCCTCATGCCCTAACAAGCAAATGCAGAATTGAGCCTGCAGGGCCCGTGCTCAACCCAAAAGAATCCTGCAATACTTATAGGCAAAGTGGATAGCCACTGACTGAGAGTGAGCAAGGAAGCCACACTGCCCTGAGTCTGGGAAACCTCAGGCCTGGAGCTTCAAAACATAGAGGCCACCTTAGGATCTCAGGACCCTGAAGTCTCTTGTCCTCTTGAGTCTTAAGGTCATCACCTGGACACAAGTGTAACAAATGCTCAGACTGTTACCTCACAGGCATGTATGGACGATCTCTTAGAGTCAGAAAGAAAGCTTAGAGTCAAGGACTGTGCTTACATCACCTTCCCCAACCCTGCTTTTGCCACATTTCTCTCTGCTGTGTCACACAGCTGGCGGACCGCCCCTCACCGGCACATAAAGAGCTCCCATCCTTTCTTACAGACACATGCCATAGCCTTTTATTCACAGTTAGTCCCCAAGTCAGTGAGACATTCACCAGTATCTTCTTTCTATTCTAAACACGAGGCAGGATGATGGATAATGGTGTGCATCCTGTCATCCAGGCTCAGGTATATCTGCACAGCGGGTCCTGGGAGCAAGGCTGCTAAGTCATAGGAGACATGCTACAGCCCTTAGGCTGCGGCAGCCCGAGCCAAGCACTGCTGCTGTTGAGACTCTGTCGTTTCCAGTCTCACCAGTCCATGGAGTGTACCCATCTGTTCCATGACATTTCGTGGAGAGAAAGAAGTGCATGTTCACTCCAGATAAAAAGCATCAGTAGCAGAGCAGAGTCGGTCCACCAAGTCTAAGATTGCTTACAGGCGACTTACAGTTGCACTGTGGGAAAACCTACCTCAGACTTGTGAAGGCTTCATGCCTTAAACTTCCTGGGCTTTCCAAACCCTGCAAGCCTGCTGAGCTTCTCCCACCAGAAGGGTCTATTTCAGTCAGAAGGGAACTGTTACACAACACCATCTGCAAGGCAAAGCTACCTCGTTCCTCTCTTTCAGAGTGCGTTTGTCTTAGGGTTTTTGTGGGGTTTTTGTTTTGCTGTTTGGTTTGGTTTGTGTTTTGTTTGCTTGGTTGTTCATTTGTTTGTTCTTTTTCTCTTTCTCATTCTTTTTTTTTTTTTAAAGACACATTATCTCTATGTAGCCTGTCTGGCTTGAAACTTGTTATGTAACCTTTCCTGAACGCACACTTGAGACAGTCCTTCTGCCTTTGTCTCACAGGTACTAGGATTACCCATGTGAGCTACCACACCCAGCCTTCCAGAGTAAATTTGCATATAGTTTGTTGTTGTTAAGATTTTATTGTTTTTATTTATGTGTATGAGTGTTTACCTACACATACATGGACCACTTTTGTGCCTGGAATCTGCAAAATCCAGAGAGGGTGTCAGATCCTCTTGAGCTGGGGTTACAGGTAGTTATGAGCCGCCGTGTGGTGCTGCAAACTGAAGTCAGGTCTTCTATAAGAGCAGCCAGTGCTCTTAACCACGAAGCCATCCCTCAGCCGGTGCTCTTACCCAGAGAGCCACCCCCTCAGCTCTTGGTCTTCTTTTCGGAAGTTCAACATCAGTGCATTCTTTCCAGCAAGCACTCTGTCTGCCCTTTGCCTGTTCTTGCACTGACTGTGGACAGCACAGCCACATTAGAGAGATCAGCTCCTGCCTGGGCATTGCATGTGTCCCCTCACATCCCTCTGTTGTCCTAGAAGGGTTTGGAATGTTCTTCAGCAGAGTCAGATTGTCTCCCCTCTTGTAGTTCCCGGGTCACAGAAGCAGGACAGGAAGCAGTCAGGTATATGGCTCATGGTCTGGGAGGTACATGTGCTCAACCCGGCAAACAGTAAAGAGAATCAAGGTTCAGTCACATGCCCAGCACGCACTGGTAAAGTGTTAGCCTCTGCTGCTCTGTCTCCATCACCACAAGGGATTGACTTCTGCTGCCTGGGCAGGTAAAGCACAGCCAGGTTTGGATCCAGTGCCAACCTTTGCTGTGGAGCTGAATAGTCTCTTTCTCACGCCTGGTGGGAACACTTTTCACACAGTCCTGAACCCTGTTTGGTCCTAGCTTAACCCTTCCAAGCCTCAGGGTTTGTTAGGTAGGCAGGATCCCTTGAAGGTGTAGGGTAAAGATGGAGTGGCCTGGTGCTGAGGTGAGTGCTGGCCCAGGGGAAGCACACCTGTGGGTCAGGTATCTGCCAACCTGAAGCTTGCCCGCTCCACCCCATTCTGCTAGCTCTTGCCTGCAATACCTGCCAATTTCCAGAAAAGCAATCATTTGTATGAAGACTCCTGTAGGAACTAGAGACGATAGGAACATGAGACCCTGCCAGCCTGGAGAGCTTCGGAGGGGACTCAGGATTGTGAGGACTCGTGAGGATGTCTCATCCTGCAGCTGTCTACACAGCCATCACACCCGTGGGATCAGTTTAGGCCAGCTGACATTTAGTGTCTACTCTGTAGGATGGTTTCCTGAGGCAGCAAGGTGGTAAAACTGGAACTAGTACCTTCCACCCAGCAACTCTGGTGGAGAAGCAGGGCACAGTAGTGAGGGTACAAGACTCGGGTCAAGTACTGTGGAGAAAACACAGGGAAATAAGGCTGAACCCTGGAGACAGATGTGACTTGAGCATGGCAGAGATGAGAGAGAGAACAGGTTGTGCACACTGACCTGAGAGAGTGGAAAACTCTACAAGGGCTCAGTGCCAACTCTCACCATGCCCAGGCTGCTAGTTTACTGCTGAGGTCTGCTCTCAGAAGGGTGGGCTGTGGCGTTGTAAATGGCGTCTGCAGTTGCAGATCAGTGGCCTCAGGAGAGAGGAGCCCAGGCTTTGGGGCCATATAGAGAGGGACTTGGGAGTCCACAGGGAGGTGCTCTGAGTGGTGCTCAGACTTTGCACACTGCAGCCCCCCCGACGCCAGGGAAAGGGTAAGGTGGCCATTACTAGAACTGCTGAGCCATCAAGCTTTCGCTGCAGAAGTGCTGTTTCAGGAGGCATGGAGGATAAAGCAGGAGGAAAAGGGAAGGGTATCAGAAGAACCAGGCAAGGGTGCTGGTTTGCACCTGGAACAAACACGGGCACAGGGCCAGGCTGTCATCAGTGCAGACAGAGGAGGGATCCAGGAAAGGGAAGAAGGACCAAAGTTATAAGGCCGAGATCAACAAGGCCAACTAACTCGGCACATTACTTTAAACCCTGGTGCTATGGTCCATGAAGATTGTAGGCCTGTTGAAACAGAGGCCGGTCGGGGTAGGGATCACTGGCCCCAGTACCTACTTCAGCTCTGTTCCCACAGTCAGATAGCTTGACCTGGAACTTCAGAAAGGAAGGTTCTGCAGCTTAGAAGCCTTGGGGAGGTTCTATCTCAAGGAAGGTATGAGGTTGGGTTTACACAATGAGAGGGATATGAGTGACCTCCCTCATCTAGGAGATATTCAAGATGCCCCGGGGGCTCAGCACATGCACTCAGCTATTAACATTAGCCTTCAGGAGTTAAACGTTACATCTGTGAGCCTCTCCCTGGAAGGAACTGACAGAACCAAAGAGTTTCAAGTTCCTTGTGGCTAGTCCAAGCCTCTGCCCATCCCCCTTGCAGTTAGGGTTGGATCTACTGGCAGAGACAATACCCAGGAGTAAGTAGGAAGAAGGATGGCTAAGGGGTGGACATGCTACTGCTCTCATAACCTAACTCGAGTGGAAGAGTCCTGCCATACAGCCTTATGTGCATAGCACATGCTTCGTCCCAGCAGCTTTCAGTAGAGATAACAGCCTCAGGGGAAAGGTGAGGGATCTGCCTTCTGAGTCTGAGCTAACACCACTATCCTGCCCCAGGAGTACCTTCTTGGCCCAAGCACTGCTTAGAGATGTATTATAGTTTGTATGAGTGACCCTTCTACGCTGCTCCCATTCCTTCATTAACCACCCTGTCTTTAATGATGTCTGATTTGGATATCTAGGTAAGCTTCTTGACTTGGTTCAAGTACTTTAGCTTCAAATGTGTCTTAGGACTTAAGTTCTACTTACATTCAAGCCCCTGCCCCCCCAAGTCCCCACCTCATGACTATCTCTTGCAGGATGAGAAAGCACGTATTGAAGCACTGGGTGGCTTTGTTTCTCTCATGGACTGCTGGAGAGTCAACGGAACCCTGGCAGTGTCTAGAGCCATTGGTAAGAGAGTACACCAGGGCTGCTGCACCATGGGAAACCACGGGCTTACTCAATGACTTAGGGCAGAATAATGCTCCCTAAAGTAATCACAGCATTTAGACCTCCTAGACTTACAGTGGAGCTGCTTCCAAATAAACCCAAGCTAAAAATACTATGTTCAGAATGTGATTCACCCAACCTAGTGGATACCAGCTCAGCACAGTCTAGGGAAATGTCAGCAGTTGGCTCCCAGCTGACTGTAAGCTGCAGTTCTCTGCTGCTTCTTCAGCATGGAGGTGGTTGGACCAGATCGCTCTAACAGGAGAGACTCAGCTTCACAGTGCAGTTTCTGTTGACTGTAAATTGTCAAACATTGTAAGGTCAAGAAGCTACTAAGTAGGTAGAGTGTAGCTTGCTTGGTAAAGTACTTGCCTGGCGGGCACGAAGTCCTGAGCTCAGTCCCCACTTGTGCCGCTGTTGCTTTAACCAGGCATGGTGGCACACACCTATAATCCATCCGAGCGTTCAGGAGGCAGATGGAGGAAGATCAGAACTTCAAGGGTATCCTGGACTACATAGGCTATTAGAAGCCAGCATGGGCTACAGATCTTTACACAAATAATATGCTCAGCTGAAAAACGTAGAAAATTAGGGGCCATCTATAGGGCCTCCTAAAATACAGTAGGAAACCTCTAGTCCAGGTTAGATATTCTATAGATGATGTCTTCTGTAAGCTCATTCATGCTGATTCTTTTTTTTTCTGCAAAAAAAAAAAAAAAGTTTAAGATCCTTTTTGCTCTTGGAGAATAGCTTCCCATTCTTCTCTGTCTCCTGTCACTGCCGAAACCCAACTCAGAGAGCATATCTGCCCTTTCCAACAACTATATCTCCTGCTACTCCCTGGGAGTTTGGCATCTGCCCCCTCACCCTCCTGAAGTCGTTGCTGGCTCCTTCCTCGTATCCTGTCTTTGTGCTGCTCTGGCTGTTATCTCTAGACACACTGGAGGCGCAGCCTTTCCCAGAGTGAGAGCTGCTCTGTGGAGCTGGGGATGACTCCCCTATAAAGAGGGTGGGAACCATTAAGCTGGCCTCCAGAGCCAGCTGGGCTCCTGTACCTGCATGCTCTTGGGAATGGTGATATGGGTTGGTTCTGAGCACACAGGAAGTAGGAAACAAGGTTCTTCTGTCTGTTCATTCCTAGGGGATGTCTTCCAGAAGCCCTATGTGTCTGGCGAGGCAGATGCAGCATCCAGAGAGCTAACAGGCTCGGAGGACTATCTGTTGCTTGCCTGTGATGGCTTCTTTGATGTTGTTCCCCACCATGAAGTCACGGGTCTTGTCCATGGCCACTTGCTCAGGCAGAAGGGCAATGGGATGCGTGTTGCTGAGGAGCTGGTGGCTGTAGCCCGTGACCGGGGCTCCCATGACAACATTACAGTCATGGTGGTCTTCCTTAGGGAGCCCCTGGAGCTGCTGGAGGGTGGAGTCCAGGGGGCAGGGGATGCCCAGGCAGATGTAGGAAGCCAGGACTTGTCCACTGGTCTCTCAGAACTTGAGATCAATGTTTCACAAAGAAGCTAAGTGGTCCAGACCTCCAGGCCCCATCCGGACTCTCCCTCTGCCCTTGTGATCCCCCCTCATCAAAGACCTTAGATCCAACAGGTATAGTGGGCAGGGGTGCACACCCTCACAGCATTCCTTTAGCACCCAGCCCTTCATGTTGCCTGCCACAGCCTGTCCTCATAGCTGCAGAACTGCAGTGGGCAGCGAGTGGATCTCAAAAGACAGCATAGGAAAATGACCTCACAAAAGAGTAGATAGCTGCGGTGGTCAGCGCAGGACAGGTCTGAGGACAGAAACCATAGGCACCTGCTGATAACCTAACCAAAAACACAGGTCAGGTCTTGGGAAACCCTCACACAGATCCTGGAGTGAGATCTGCAGCCAGGTGTCCAGCCCAGGCTTGTAGCTTCTCACTGTACCCAAAGCTGGGAGGGTTTGGTCTGTACTAACACACAAGCTTGCTGTCCTACTTGACCGCTAGCTTCCCAAAGAGGAGACATTGGTCTTTGTGGGAGGAGCACCAGGAGAGTGGCCCACTGCCAGTCCACTCGTAACTGAGTACTAAGGCCACGAGGGCTCTCTAGACCTTTCTCTTTCCCTTGAGCTTCCTGGGGAGGTGAAGTCAGACGTGTGTGTCTTTGTGTACTTAGATTTATTGCAGGGAAAAGTCTTATCCAGAATCAGTATTCAGGCTTTGTCATGTATCAGTGCCAAGGTGACCCACAAGGTCATGTAACTTAAGCAAAACTTAGCATTTATTTTATTCCTGAAAACAAGTATTTTACTTTTTTGTGTGTTTGTGGAGACATTTGCAGTATTACTGATTTTTTTTTTTTCCTAAATCAGGATGGAAACTTTTTCCAGGTTGTGTTAATAAGCCACTTAAGTGCCTTAAGCAGCTTTGGTGTAGATGAGAATGGCTGGACGTGCCATGGATCCTGACAGGCAGACATGTGGAGGTTCTCAAAAAAAGCAGCACTTGTTGTGGAAAGCCAGCACTCTTTCTGGGTAGGTCCTTTTGTGCTTCTGGGTGCCTCAGAACTTCCTTGAAGTGATGGGCAGAAGCTATGACTGTGGGCATCTGGGGTGACACTGGCTTCCTGCCCACCCTTAGAGTCTGGCTGGATCCCAGCTGAGAAGACCTTACTGCTCTTGGTTAGAAGCTTGACACTGTCTTAGTCCGTTTACAGTTACGTTAATGAAGTCGTTGAGGACAGTGCTTAGGTGAGGAACTTTGGCAAGCCCGGCAGTCACCATCTGTGACTGGTGTCCTTCCCTGCTAGACTCTGTCCTGATCTGAGCAACATGAAAGACCTCTACATCCCTAGAGCAATGATGTAGAAAATCAGGCCAGGGGTTGGGGGAACACCCAGAGTTGAAGGACAAAAGAGGCCCTCAACAAGGGCCAAGTGTGAGTCAGGCTGCTATATACAGACACTGGCAGGTCCAGAGGACAGGAGGAAGGTTGCCTGTGATATCCCTGTGGAGGAGATATAGTCCACCTATAGAGTGAAAGCCCTAGCAAGACTTGCAGAGCTTTGCTCAGCGCACCTAAGCCCTCTTTCAAAAGAAGCAAGGGTGCTCATACTTCTTTTCCTGAGGCAAATCCACTGTCCAGCAGTAGGGGAGCAAGCCAGCCAAATGCAGTTGGGCACACCACCTGTATGCTTGGCATTCACCCATTCCCACAGCAGGGATGGAAGAGTTGGGGCCATGTAGTTGATTCCTTGGTCAAGTCTCCTGACAGGAACATGGTCACTCAAATGGTTGCCATAATAACTAGGTATTGCTTAACTTGAAGGCCTGCTGCTTTTTGGGGGTCAGAATCCAGGCTCCTCAGTACCATCTCAACACAGGGTGTGGTTGTTGGTCCAGCCTGCCTGTAGCAGTGACCTTGATAGAGGGAGATATTGACTTTGGTTTTCTCCCATTTTTGCTAACCTATTCATTGCTGGTAAGAGTGGAATTTGTGCCTCCTTGGTGATCTGGATTCATACTCACATGTAAAGCTGTGCCAAATATCAAGGCCTCAGTGTAAAGGGAAGCCCATTCCCAGGCTTGTCTGAGTGCCTCCCCCACCTCGCAGTCGATTTGCACTGGTGATAGCCATGCTCCTGCTTGGCACTGGTCAGGGACCAACATCAGGCACTGCTCCATCCTGATCTAGTGGCCAAGGGAGACCACATTCTCCCACTGTTGAGGGTTGGCCTTGTGCTAGTTCCTAGGCACAGAGAACTCTTCTATTTTGACTGGAGCTGCCAGTACCAAGCCTACAAGACTTCTTGTCCACCTCCTCTTCAAGCCTTCATCCCAAAAGAATCCCCTAGCCAGTGATTCCACTCAAGTCCCTGCTTTGCCACCATCACATTGTGTGAGCTGAACCAGTCACTGTATCTCTCGGGCCTCTGGTACTCTTTAGGGTAAGGCATGAAGGGTATGCATAGCATCAGGAGCTGCCAGAGCAAGGGAGCCTATCCTCCATCAGCAGCAGAGAGGTTAAGTATTATTAGTGTCTATTCTTAAAATTAAGTGGGCTAGAAAAGAGCTGAGTTACAGGCGCCAGTGTCTTTCATAGATACAAAAGCTGAAGCAGTCAGCCTGCCTTTGCAGGTAGAGCTGCCTCCCAACTAAGGCCTGGAGGCGGAAGAGGTGGGAGCACAAGCAGGCTTTCAGGAGTGTTAAAGCGAGGTATCTGCAGCATAGCTTTGGGAGTCGCACCAGCACCTAGAGGTCTTAAAAGCCCTGCCATTCACCATGATGTCTGCCCTCGCCCTCTTGGGTTCTGCATGCAGTGCCCCCCTCTCCCATTGGTAAGTTTCAGCATGAGTGTCCTGGCTACCTCAACTGTATTTTCAGGGCCAGAAGGATGGCTCTGGGCATACTGTACAGAAGCCAGGCCAATTTGTGTGAAGCAAGCTGGGCTTCGGGTTTGATTCCACCTCTGTAGCTTCCAGGGACCATCCTCTGGAGTCCTGTGCTTTCCCTGGACTCTTCGGCTTTACCAAACACACCAAGCTTTGCCGTTTACATGCCTTGTGGGCCTTGCCAAGGGTTATTTCAGGGGGCTTCCTGGGAGTCTTGTTCTAAGACACCATGTTTCTTTAGTCTTAGGGACAAGTCCCGGACAGTCTTCCCCTGGGGCCCCTATACTGGTGTCAATAAACCATATATTCAAGATTCCTGAGTGCCACTTGCATCTCTCCGTCTGTGTCTGTCTATACTTAACCTCTGTATCCCTGATAAAGTACTCAGCAGAAAAAGTATTTAAAAAGAAGGTATTCTAGAGAGAGTTCAGCCCATGGTTGACCCCGTGTGCTTGAACAGGAACACGTGACAGACTTCATGGCTCTCTACCTCAAAGCCACCTCAGGAAGAGTGACCAGGGGCCCACAGGATGTGATCAGCTTCCAAAAGCCAAGTCCTACCTACTGGTTTCCACAACTTCCCAAAATAGTATCAACAACTTGGTACTTGGGACAAAGCACTGAACCCCGAGCCTTTGAAAGACAGAGGATTCAGGGTCCTCTTGGCATCCAGACTATGTTTGGAAGCTTCTGAGGATTTGAGAAATTACCTAGCCAGCTGGTCCTGGGACTCATCCTGAGACTGTCCATCCCACCAGCCATTGGGTAGAGGGGTAGTAAAGAAGGGTCAGGGCCCTGGGGAACCCAGTAGCATCTATGGTGCCTCACCGCAGCCTGAAGTGCCTCAAGCCTTTCAGGCACCAAGCACAAGATCCTCCAGTCAGCAGTCAGCTGGGGACACCTGTGGACATGGACACTGAAGCACCAGGCATTTCTGCCTCCGCCCTGCCCTCTGCCTGGCACTCACCATGTCCTGCATGCGGGGCCAAGGGCAAAGCTCTCAGAAGATGGGGTATACAGGGGAAAGCACAGCCCTGAGTCTCCTGACAAGTGCACTGAGCACTCACTGCTGGCTTCTGAGACAGGGTTATGGGTTACTCTTTTTTTCTTGTTTACATTTTCCCCTAAATTCTGTTTTCTTAGTGCAGCAACATGTTTTTGTTTTCAGTTTAATTTTATTTCAGTAGAACAAACAGATGTTAAAATTCCACATTTCAGGTTTATTGTCTGGAAATACCCAAATAAATTACTTTCGCATTGTTGTGACTAAAATCCTACAAAAAGCAAGTGACGGAAGACAGTTCATTTTGGCTCATAGTCCGTCTGGGCAGGGAAGGCATGTGAGGCCGACCCAGGAGAGCAGGTCTCATGCACACAGAGGAAGCAGAAAATGACCAGGAAGCAGGGCCAACTATAAACCTTCAAAGTTCACCCCCAGTGACCCACCACCACCCCTCCACTGCACCTCCTGAAGGTTCCATAACCTTCTCAAACAGTGCCACCAGCTGAGGACCAAGTGTTCAAATCTCTGGGGACATTTCATACTCAAGCCACAACACCAGATGATTCAAAAACACCACTTAGAAATCTTTCTCTAAGGGGAGTCATAAAGAGCTTAGAGTTGCTATGGAAACAAAGCTGCAGCACAGCGCTCTGCATCAGGATTTAAACACAGTTCTATAACTGAGCCAAGTTAAAAGGTGCTGTGTGCTAAATCTAGAAACATTTTTGCCAAGAGCAACTGCATGCAACTGAAATGCCTGACTTGTAGTGAGTATGCTTTAGGCTGGACGTAGTGACACACACACCTTTAATCACAGCACTAAGGGGCAGAGGTAGGGTGATCTTTGAATTTGAGGCTAACCTGGTCTACAGAGAAATGCTTCTTGAAAACCCAAAAATCAAAAGGAGGAAGAGGGGGAGGAGAAAGGAATAAAAAGAGGAAGAGGAGGGAAGGAAGAAGAGAAGGAGGAGGAGGAGAACAGAGAGAAGAAGTAGTAGCAGCAGCTGGTGAGAGGTCAGCTGGTAGCATAAGAGAGGGATGCTAAGACTCAGGGTCTCTGTACAGACCTGGTAGTGCCTGGGATGCCAGGTGGATCCACAGTTCAGCTATAAATCGGTATGGACAGCAGCTGAGGGAGCATGTCTTGACAGCAGGTTTCAATGTTAGACAAGGTTTACTGTTCTTATGAAAAGCCTGGAACTATAGAACCCAATGGCTAGGGAGACTGATCCTTTAAGACTTGCCTGAACAGGTCAGGGACCACCTCAGAACAATTACAGAAAGTGGCCTTTAAGAGAGACCTGCCAGGATCCACCTAATTCCCCATTTGACTCAAGACCTGCAGCCCTCCATCTCTCCACAGTGACTTCCAACTCAACTTCTGTGACCTTACCCACCTTGGGGACAGCCAGTAGCTGGTCAGAATGGAATTTGCTCCCAAAGGTCTCAGTGCAATAAGCACATGTGAACTGGAGCCCCCAATACACAAGAAACTGAAAGCTGCCTCAGTACCCTTAGGGATCAATACATCATTTCAAGTCAAAATGACTGAGAACCAGCAGGAGCAGGGCTTAGTCCAGCCATGTAGTAGACACCATCCTGCTGTGTCACAAAGCTCCCAAGGGATAACAGGGCATCCCACAGAGCCATCTACCAAACTCCATCAAGAGTGGAAGATACACTGCCTGCAAAATCTACACAGGCAGTTCTTCAACCCGAGGAAGGGGCAGTTTTCAGAATCTCTGTAGTTTCTGTCATTTGGTTTGTGATTCCTTCATCAAACGGGGGTTGGGGGGAGTAGCAGGTAGCAACCTCTTCCTGAGCTTCCTTGGGGGGTCTCGGAGAGCATTAAAGCTGCCTGCATGAGAAGCACAGCCTCAGAATGCTAGTGAGGACAGGATGGGTCATCCAAAACTAAGGATGTGTGAGACACCGGAAGGAAACCTGTCACTGTATGAACTAGGAGAGCCCGTGTGCCAGCTTACTGGGGCTTACCATCCTAGGCCAGCTGCACTCCTTTCTCCCCAGCACTGGCTCAGCCCAGGCCCTGTCCACTCTGCCTTTTGTGGGCCTCTCTCCTGCTCCCCAACCTTGTTTGCCTTGTTTCTCTTAACCCTTCCCCAATCACCCAGACTGGCTATTCCATTGCTATAGACTATACTTTATGGGAAGCAACATAACCTGCTGCTGTTGGGCCTGGGGCAGTGGGGACAGGGTTGCCAGGGCTGCAAAGTGGCAGAGCCAGGCAAGAGGCAGATAGAGTCTTTTTTTTTTAATTTGTTCTTTCACAATTTCACATGTGTACACAGTGCATACCCTCCTACAACTCACCCTCTCGCATCTCCCTCAACCTGTAAACCACTCCTCTCCCCTCCACATCTTTTTCTCTGACTAGTGGGCTGATGCCTACCCTGTCCCCAGAGCTCCCTGCCCCCAGGGGACACAGCTGCCCACTAGGCAACAAGCCCAGAAGAAGATAATGCCAGCATGCAAATCTGGGGGTTCCTGATCAAGCCCTGCCCCTGCTGCCCACGTACCCATCTGTCTTCCCTCCCCACACCCACACAACTCCTCCAGAGCCCCTGGCAGAGCCTCCTTAAGTCTATGCTGCCTTGCTGTTCCTGATGAGTCGGCTCGTGTAGCTGAATCTCCAGATGGTGGTTTGCATTCCCCCTGTCCTCCAACTGCATGTAGCTCAACACGCTCTCTCGAAGCCACCAGATGGAAGTGGGGGAGGCAAGAAGGACAAGTTAGGTGTGACGGGTAGATGTGTGCAGGTGGAGGCAGTTCACCCAAGGGACCGAGCCACCAGGATAGGGCAGGAGATGTGTTAGATTCTTCCAGGAGGGAAACAAGCTAAAGCTAACAGAAAGAACAGGGGCCACGGTCTGCTAGGGGAGGGACGATTGGGCCTAATGTCCATCAAACAAGGGTTTCCACCTGAGGAAAGGAACATGAAAATCAGGTCCCCCGTGCTGGGTCTGGAATATAGCAGAACCAGGAAAAGGGATGCAGAATCCTGACTAGCAAGCTTGAATCCTACAGCTCAGCCTCATAAACTTGTCTGGGACCTGGATGGGCTCTAAGCCAATCAAAGATAGGTCAAAGAGGAGACTTCAGATGGGACCTGTAGCACATGGGTCACCATCGGCCCATAACCCCAGCACTTGGGAAGCCAAAGAAGAGAGCCACAAGCTCCAGGTGAGCCTGGGCTATACTAGGAGACCTTGTCTCAAAAAAATCAAAACAAGAGGCTAGGGAGATAGTTCCCTTGGTAAAGTGTCTGCCTTGCCTAGGGGTTAAGTTCCATCCCTAGAAGCTGTGTTTGTAAAACGCCAGGCTTGATGGTGTATGGGGAGTTGGACAGAAGGATTCTCGGGGCCATTTAGCTACTCAGACGTATTAGAGTTCTCTGGAAGAACAGAAGCAATGGATGAATATATATTAAAAGGAGACTTATTGGACTAATGTATTCTGTATGATCTAGGTATTTCAACAGTGGTTGTGTCACACCAAAAAGGTCAAGAATTTGGTAGTTTGTCATCCCCAAGCGTTGGTAGCCGGTCTTCAGTCTACATTAGAAGTCTTCGGTTTTTTGTTTGTTTGTTTGTTTGTTGAGACAGGGTTTCTCTGTGTAGCCCTGGCTGTCCTGGAACTCACTCTGTAGACCAGGCTGGCCTCGAACTCAGAAATCCGCCTGCCTCTGCCTCCCAAGTGCTGGGATTAAAGGCGTGCACCACCACCACCCTGCTTACATTAGAAGTCTTAAGAAGCTTGTTCTGATATTAGTGAGGAGTACAGAATTTGCAGCAACAGAACAGATGAATTTGCCAGCAAGAATGAAGGCAAACAGGCAAAAAGCAAGCTTCCTTCTTTTATCTCCCTTCTAAGTTTCCACCCATGTTTAGCCTCTTGCCTGGCTCTGCCACTTTGCACCTCCGGCAACCCTGTCTTCTCATTTTAAATAATGTAACCAAGAAATCTCTCAAAGAAACATGGTGGCACACACCTTTAATCCCAGCACTTTGGAAGCAGAAGCAGACATACTTCTGTGAGTTCAGGCCAGCCTCAGCTATACAGCAAGTTCCAGGCCACCAAGAGCTACATAGACTCTCATGAAAAGACAAGGAGAGACAGAAGGAAAGGAAAAAAGTGTCAAGCACTTAGCTGGTGGAAAATCCAGTCACCTTGACAACCAAGACAGCACATCCCACCAGCCTAGCACACTTGGTGAGTTCCACATCATCAAGAGACTCTCTCTCTAAAGAAAAATATAAGAACAATGGGTGGGATTTGAGGAATGACACCTGAGGCAGTCCTCATATATGCAAACACCACACACACCACACACACCACACACACACCATAAACACACCATACACTTACCACACAAACACACGCACTATACACACACACCACACACACACACCACAAACACAGCATACACACACCACACACACCATACACACACACCACACATACTACACCACACACACACCACACATGCCACACACCACATACCACACATCACAGGCACACACCACACATACACACACCACAAACACACCATACACACATACTACACACACACCACACACACTATACACCACACATACACCACACACCACACACACAGATACCACACACCACACACACAGATACCACACACCACACACACACACACACACACACACACACACACACCACACCAAACACATACATCAAAACAAGTCATTTTACCTAGCAATCTCCTAAAGCACAGAGACTTGGGGCAGAGGCAGTGTCAGGGAGCCTCGGGAGTGGGTGAGTGGACAGTGGACACCTGCCAGGGCCTCGGATAGTTGGAAACTGGTACTCATTACAACAAAATCAGTTACTTCTGGGTGTTAGGTGCTATGGGTCTTCATATTACTATTTTTGTAGTTTCTTCTTGTTTGTTTTACACAGGATCTCATGTATCCCAGGCTGGCCTCAAACTTTCCTGATCTGCCTACCTCCATCTCCAGAGTACTGGGATGGCAACTATGTACCACCACACCTTGCTCAAGTGTGTGTTTTTCTTCTTTCTCCTCCTTTCTTCCTCCTTTCATCATTATCACCATCACCAGTGTCGTCACCATCATCACCACCACCACCACCATCATCACCACCATCATCATCCTCATCAGACTGAACTCCGTGTCTCACCCATGCCAAGAATATACTCTATCAGTGAGTTCTTGTTTCTGGTACTGTATTTTCCAATTGTTTTTTGGTTGGTTTTTGTTTTTTATTCAGGGTCTCTTGTAACCCAGGTTGGCCTCAGACTCTCCTATACCTTCCAAATTCTGGAAATATAAGCACACATGACCACAACTGACAGGAAAAAAACAAACAAACATATAAACAAACAAAACACCTGGGTTTCTGATGATCAAACTCAGGCCATATGTGCAAAGCAAGCCCAGACCTCCTTTTTTCAAATGTATAGGTGTATGCACATGTGTGCATGTTCATGTGCACACATGAATGTGTGCATGTGCATGCATGTAAGTGAATATTTGAGGACCAAAGTCAGCCCTTTTGTCTTCTTGAAGATACTTTGCTGTTTTGAGACAAGATCTTTCAGCAGCCTTCACCACTCGGATGGCCAGCCCATCCCAGGGCTCCTCCCATCTCTACCTCCCTCGTGCTGGGACTACAACATGTACCACCATGACTGTCTTTGATTATGGGGGCTCTTGGGATCAAACTTGGATTCATCTACTTGCTAGGCAAGCATTTTGTTTTTATTTTATCATATATATAGGTATTCTGCCACATATATGTATGTTTCAAATGTATGCAGTGTCTGTGAAGGCCAAAAGGTGTCAGATCCCCTCAGACAGGAGGTACAAATGATTATCAGCCATGATGTGGGTGCAAGGAATCAAACCTGAGTCCTCTAAAAGAGCAACTAGTGCTCTTAACCACTAAGTTACCTCTTCAGCTCAATACAAGCATTTTACCAACTAAGATATCTTCCCAGCCCATTGTCTATATTATTAATAAGTTTTAAAATCAGAAAAATAATATTATTCATAAAACCAAAATGATCCACTCATCCTCCAGAGTCTGGTGGCCTTATCTCCAAGCACACACTGGTACAGACAGGAAAGAGGAGGAGACAGCTTTCATGCAGCTATGTAGCACGTGGAAGGGCAGGCAGGCAGATAAGAGCCAGAGGCCTGCTGCTCAACAGATCTGATTCAAAGTCAGCAATCTGGGGGAGACTAGAAAATGTGGTGCCCTCCAGACCTAATAGTGAGGACACAATTGCCTAGGGCTGCAAAGGGAATATAGAATAGGCTTCAGGCCTCATGTCTGTGCATGCTTACTCTTGAAGCTTCTGGACAATTCTGGGCTAGAGACTGGTCAATTGATGCTTTCTGGCAACCCTTCTATTCAATAATTGGAGGCAGTGGTGGAACCAGAGGCCTAGAGGCCATCTTAGACCTGGCAGGCTCAAGGGAAAAACCAAGGTAGGGCTATAGTCCTAACATTCAGGAAATAGAGGCAACAGGATTGTGTGAAGTTGGAGGTCAGAGTCTACACAGCTGAAGTCTAGAGTTGAGTGGGTCTTCTGTCCATTCAACAAATGCCCATTCCTATTGAGATATAGATAAGACCTGGGAAGGACACAGAAAATAAACAGGCCTCAGGGGAAGCACAAGATTGGAGCCGTGGACAGAATGCTCAGTCCTGTGTGGAGAGCAAATAGCATCTCACTGCTGACACTGCATACACAGCATCTCGCTGCCGACACTACATCCACAGCATCTCGCTGCCGACACTGCGTCCACAGCATCTCGCTGCCGACACTGCATACACAGCATCTCGCTGCTGGCACTGCATACACAGCATCTCGCTGCTGGCACTGCATCCTTGGCAGAGGAGACACCACGATGGAGCTGATGTGGGGAGGAATGGCTTGCTCCCCTCCTGTTCTCCTGTGGTTTGAACACAATTCCCTATAACAAGCTGGGGAAGAAGGCATGATGAGGCTGTCCGTCTGCAGCTTGGATTATCCTGGCAGCTGCTCACACTCATCTCCAGGCTAGAGATCAGAGAGGCCTTAGGCAGGAACTCGTCTGAAGTAGGCATGGGAGATCTCTGATTTTAGAGATCTACCCTAAACCTGGGTTCAAGAAACACCGATCTATAGACATTTTGGAATGATAAAATCATCCACTTGTTTTGAAGCTTGATGGTGTTGGTGAATACATTAATCCAGATTTGTTAGATTTATGCCTGAGACTAGTACAGCTCACACCATAGTTATGTCACATGAACAGATAGAAAGATGCCAGGTCTGGTGTCCAGCAGGGGATGCCTGTACTCAGGAGCCAAGGCTAGGATGATCACAAGTTTGAGGGAATGAGATCCTGCTTTAAGATAAAATACTCAAGTCAGATTCTGTTGGCCCAAGTAGTGGTATCTGGGGTCCTCCCTGAGAGGTGCCCTGAGAGTAGACCACAGGTGGGTGATGAGCCAGTCTTGTTTGAGGGGAGCTAGTAGCTTTATAGCCAATGGCCATAAGCCATAGCCACTGCCTGATACCTAGCCAAAAGGTGACCACCACTAGGTCAAGACACCAGTGAGCCCTGAAGGAGTAGGAGTGAGAGGTGTCATTCACTGAGGACCCCCATAAACCCAGATGGAGCTCCTCATCATAGCTGGGCAGAGACTTAAGATCATACAGCAGAACCCTACTGCGTCCTTCCAGAGTCAGAGCTGAGCGGCCCTACTTCCAGTCACCACTTGTTTGCTGTATCTGGGAACTGGGATGGCAGTGTGCACATCACAGGGTGCTCATGTGTGCAAGTATCAGTGTGAGGATATATGAGTGTGTGACAACAAGAGTGTGTGGGTGAGGATGTGTGTTGCTTGTGAATGTGTCTGAGAGCAGTTGAATGTGAAAAGAATATGAGTGTGTATGTACAGAATTGTGTGTATGTGAGCATATGAGAGTATATGTGGAATATATGTGCAAGGTGTGTGGTGTGTGTGTGTGTGTGTGTGTGTGTGTGTGTGTGTATGTGTGAGTTAGTGGTGTATGTATGTGCATGCTACATGGCTCCAAGTGTATGAGCCAAGTGGCTGCCCATGTAGCTGAGTAGATTTAAATAGAAGAAATTTCTTAGAAATCAGACATGTGTACCAGAAGTTGGTCTTCAACAAATCTTTCTGAATGCTTATGTCTTGAAAGGTAACCACATGCTTACTCTAGAGATTACATGGAGTTGGCATGGTGCTAGGATTTGCTCTCCACTTTGCCTGTGAAACAAGTCCCTCTTGTGGGGAGCAGACAGAAAGTGTACTTGTGTGTGAGGAGAGCCCCAGCACTGTGCAAATACCTTCTATGTTAGCATAGTTAGTTTTAATTATTAACTTGATTAACCACCTCGGAAGCATCTCAATAAGGGATTGTCTACATTGGGTTGGCCTATGGGTATGTCTGTAGAGAATTATCTTAATTGTGTTAATTGGTTTGGGAAGACCTACCCCTCAACAAGGCAGAAGGTCTTGGAATGAATAAAAGTAAAGAAACCCAGCTGAGGACAAGCCAGCAAGTAAGTGAGCGTGTACATTCATCCTTTCTGTGGGTGTGTTTCACTCCTGCCTTGACTCTCCCACAGTAAAGGACTGTGACCTGGGATTGTGAGCTGAAATGACCCTTCTTCCCTAAGTGGCTTCTCGACAGTGAGTTTATCACAGCAACAGAAATGAAGCTCGGTCTCATGCTTTCTGACACACACGTGCTTGCCCTTCTACAAATGAATGACATTTATAAAGGAACCTCCAGCACCATATGCATGATGGACATGTCTGTAATTCCAGCACTCAGGATGTAGAGGCAGGGTGATCAAACTTCAAGGTTATTCTCAACTACATAGGGAATTTGAGGCCACTCTAGAATACATAAGACTGTCTGTCCCTCAACAGGCAAGGGCAGGCTGCATAGAGCAAACCTCTTTAACTGCAAGGAACTCATTCCAAGATCTTCAGTTAGGTATTTAAAACCAAGGACAGAATAGAAACCACAAGGCTAACACCTTCTCTCTTAGCTGAGCACTTGTCACGCTGGCTATCTCTCCTGTAGACTGACTGGGGGAAACCAGCACAAATTTTCTTTTCCTTCTTTATAATTTCACAGAAAGATTTGTTCTCATTGAAGATCTTACCAAGTTTAGTGTATAGCTTTTTCATTTTTTTTTATTAAGTCAAGAATTTTCACCTTTTCACTTAATGAAAATACCTTATGGCTTCTTTTTGCTATATCCAAATCGTCACTATCGCTATTCTTGTGCTTTGGGGTCATTACTAAGTAAAGTAAGGGTTCTTCAAACTCAAGCATTTATACCAGTACAATCCACCATGAATGACAGGTAGGTAGTCTGTGCAGCAGGGATGCACTGGACAAAGGGGTGACTCACATTCTGAGTGGGATGGAGCCAGTTAGTGCAAACTCCACCAGTCTACTCAGAATGACACAGTGTAGAACCTACAAATGGATTACCTTCCACTTAATACCTTCCAAACACAGGCGTCTACAGATACCAGAACCACAGAAGGGCAGACAGTGAGAGAGAACTAGACCGAAGTATAAGGAAGGTCAAAAAAACTGTCAGGCCAGCAAGAAAGAGCCTGGGGCTGTCGTCCTACCCACACACAAAGATGAGAGGACTGTGTGAAAAGAGCCAAACACAGGAGTGACAAAGCAAGGCTGAAACGCAATGGGTATGAAAACCTTTGACACAGACTGAAGCGCCTCTCAATAACAAAGCCTGCTCATACGAGGGTAAATGGTGGCATATTCCCATGAGGGATCCCTGTATGTCTTTCTAAAAGATACCAGGATTATGCTCAGACCTGGGCAAAAGGAAACAACGAAAACATAGAAAACTATCCTATTTCAACATGGGTATGTGTGCATGTGTGTGTGTCTGTGTATGTGTGTGTGGCGGGGAAACGCACGTGTGTTTTCCAATGCTAGGGATTGAACCGGAGCCTTGCACATGTTAGGCATGGAGCTATGGTGGCAGCTTCTGTGGTCTTCTGCTTCTCTTCCTCCTGCCACATCCTCAACATCAGCATTAGCTTCTCGGGTTAGCATATAAATAAACAGGTATTGTCCTGTACGTTTGTTCTGAAAAATCACAGCAAGAATCTGGTTCCATCTTAGAGGTGGTATGAATGAGATAGTGTGGACTTCTGTGTCATGCTTCACACGAGTGACATCACTGATTTTGTAAAACTGAGCGCCTTAGTCACTGTTCTATTGCTGTGAAGAGACAGCATGACCAAAGCAACTCTTATGAAAGAAGTCATTTAGTTGTAGGCTTGCTTACAGTTTCAGAGGTTCAGTCCATTTTTACCATGGTGAGGAGCATGGCAGTACACATGACTGGAGCAATAGTGAGATCTGCTTCCTGATCTGCAGGGTGAGAGACACTGGGCTTGATCTGCAATTTGGAAAACTCAAAGCCCACTTTCTCCAAAAAGGCCATAACCCCTAATCCTTCTAATCCCTTTAAATAGGGCCACTCCCTGATGACTAAGCATTCAAATATGTGTGACTATTCAAATATGGGGCCATTCTTAGTTTTTTTGTTTTATTGTTTTTCAGGACAAGCTTTCTCTGTGTTGTTCTGGCTGTCCTGGAACTGACTCTTGAACCCGGCTGGCCTTGAACTCAGAGACCTGCCTCCATCTCCCTGTTACTGAGATCAAAGGCATACATGACCATACCTGGGAAGGTAATGAAACCACCACACTGAATATAAAATATTTTTTCTTTTATTTGTGTGAGAATATGTACTCACATGTATAGTGTATGTACATGTGCATGTGGATGCATGTGCATGGATGTGTGCTTACCTGTGGAAGCTACAGATCAACGCCACATTTTTTAAGCTTTTGTTTCTTCCTTCCTTCCTTTCTTTCTTTCTTTCTTTCTTTCTTTCTTTCTTCAAGGCAGGATTTCTCTGTATAGCCCTAGCTATCCTAGAAATCACTCTATAGACCATGCTGGCCTTAAACTCTAGGATTAAAGGTTCTCTCTCTCTCTCTCTCCCTCTCTCCCTCCACCTCATTTTTAAGGCAGGGTTTCTTACTGAACCTATTGATCCAGCTAAGCTGGCTAGCTAACAGCTTGAGGGATCACTCCTCTTTGCTGCCGTAACTGACTGTTACATAGGTGCTGGAGATCATAATTCAAATACCCAGTCTTGCAGAGAAAGCACTTTAATGTCTAGGCCATTTCCTCGGCCTCTCATGAAATATTTTTCTAACTAAAATACAAAGACTAGAGAAACATGGTTGTATATGGGACTCAAACACAGGAGCATCAGAAGTTCAAGCTATATAACAAGTTTGAGGCCAACCTAAGAGACACAAAACTCTGTGGATGAAGGGGCAGCTTTAGAAGTCAGAAAGAATGGCTAGAACTACTCAGCTTAGGAAAGGAAGGGGAAGAAGATCTGCTTGACAGAGACCAGGCAGCCAATGTCAGGACCAACTAGGCAGTGGAGATGTGGTGGGGGCTGGGATGCAAAAGACTCCCATGCAACCCTCTGTCTCTTTACCCCTCTCCTCCTTTCTTTGCCTTCCCATCAGAAGTGACAACAAAGCCAAAGGAGGCAGTTGGTGTGGTTGGAAAGTTTAACAGATATATTGAGAATAATGCAAGGCAGGATTCTCACTGCTGGAGAGAATGACAAAATATGGCTCTTACATAAAACCCTAGGAAATTGAGCTGAATTCTTCATGAGTGTGTGTGCATGCAATTGCCAGCTTTCAATCACCAGGATCAAAAAATGTCCTAAATAATCAACTGTGAAGAAGAAAAATCTTAACATTTCAGAGATTGAAATTGTGGGTACCATTGTTTGAGGACCTGAAGTTATAATACCGAATCTACATGGCAACCGTCATGCTCTACCTGGAGGAAGCAACCACACAATACATGTATTTTAAAATTCTATATAAGGACATATATGTACATATATTGTGAACTCTCTATACTTGCATGTGTATAACTGTGAGTGTGTGTATGTGTGTGTGTGTGTGTGTGTGTGTGTGTGTGTGTGAACTTTCTTCTGTATATGGATAGATAACAAGATATAGGAGTTGGCTTGAAAAAGATCCCCTTCAAAGGTCCATCTGACCTTTAGAGCAATTTGGAACATCAAAATACAAAAACAAAAACAAACAAACAAAAGACAAGAGGGCAACAGATGCAGTGCAGTGAGTAAGGAGGTTCCAGCATTCACAAGCCCTGCAGTGGATCTGCAGTACAGCTGGACTGGCATGAGCGTCTGTCGGCCCTGACTTGAGGTCTAATCTCCATTCCACCTTCATCCTTCAGGCACATACACAGGTGGAGGGTGTGATGAACAGGCCCCAGGCCCTAGAGAGATTTACATACTAATGAGATACCTGAAGGCCAGAGGGTGGAGCTAAGCATTCCTCCCCAGCCCCTCCCCCCTCTTCCCCTCCCTATTTAACTCAGGTCTGCCCTGGGTTTTGTGGGGGAAGCACATCTAGATCCATCCACCATCCGCCATGCCAATAAACCAGCTTTGGAAACCCAAGGACTTCCTCGTGTGTTGGGGCTGCGTCATGAAGAACCGTGGTGAACAGCTGGGCCTAACTTCCAGCTGGAGGAACCCAGGGCGTTCTCAGCCGACTACACACAGCATAGCGTGAGGAACCCTGTGGTTCCCCGGCCAATTTTATTTTTTTTCCAACAAACATCCAAACCTCACAGGCATCCTTAGCTACATAGTAAGTCTGAGGCCACTTCAAGCTACATGAGATCCTCTCAAAAAGAGGGAGAGAGAAAAAGAGAGAAAGAGAGAAAGAGAGAGGGAAAAGAGGAGAAAAAGAGTGGGAAAGGGAGAGAAAGAGGGAAAGAGAAGGGGAGAGAAAAATGATGAGAGACTGCCAGTTACTAACTAATAGAGACATCTATGAGTCCATTATTGTTCCATGAGAAATGAAGCTTTCTCTGTGCACAGAAACAACTCATGAATAGAGAAGAGGCGACAAACTGAAGAAGCAGCCATTTAAGCAACCTCACATGGTCTGGGGAGGACAGGTATGCATCAGGTCTGCTAATGCTGGTGGGGTAGAGGTCAGATGAGGAACAAGGGATTGCAAAATACAAAGTGTATTTTGAAGATTAGGTCAGATGAAATCCCCTTCCTCCATCTGTTGTCTGCTGTCACATCCTCGTCAGAAGTGATGCTAATTTCTCTCTCCTGAAATCTCTGTGGCCCTTAGAGACTTAACCCATTACCAACAGAGCATAGCAAGACTGGTGGGCATGGTGGTGCACTCCTTTAATCCCAGCACTCAGGAAGCAGAGCCAAGTGGACCTCTGTGAGTTCTAGGCCAGCCTGGTCTACATAGTGAGTTACAAGATAGCCAGGGCTACACAGAGAAATCCTGTCTCAAGAAACATAACAAAAAACAACAACAAAAACCATGTCAGAAGTAACATCCCATAAGTCAGGGCCAGGGCCAAGAGACACCGTCCCTCTCTGGAAGCTACTAAGCTGTGACAATTCCCAAGTCCCAAGGAAGGCTGAATGCCGTTGGAGTTGAAGATCACCTCCTCTATTCTTCAGCCCCCAAATCCTAGGTACCATCCTAGAAGTACAGCTGGAGGGTGATGGTTTCTCTTGGATGTCCACCGGACCACATCTGGAATCAACTAAAACTCGAGCAGCTAGCACACCTGTGAAGGATTTTTCTTAACTGAATTATTTGATGTTGAAATACTCACCATAATCTTATCTTTTGATGTGGGCATATCCACCTTAAATCTGGGCCACTCCTTCTGGGGGCAGCCCGTATAAAAGACATAGAAACATGAAGTTTTTCATTTTGACTACTTTGCCCTCCACAAGTGTGCCATGGCATGGACATACGTTCTTACATACATACATACATACATACATACATACATACATACAAAAACAATTCAGTCACCTGTTTGGAAGACACTCAGAGGGGAAGTATAATGGCTGTTCTTTTTGTCAACCTACATCTAGACAACAACATTTTTGTCAACAACATCTAGAATTAACTAATACCTGAGCAGTGGCTAGACCTGTGAGGGACTTTTCTTGATTGAATATTTGAAGTGGGAAAACCCATCACAAATCTAGATCTTTTAAAGTGGGAAGATATACTTTAAATTTAGACCACACACCTTCTGGTAGCAATCTATATAAAGAACATAAAAGAATGAAACTTTTGGTTTTTGCCTGCTCCATCACTCTGACTGGCAAGTTCATTCCTTCGCTGGTATTAGAGCCTACTTTTTCAGGATTATAGAACATACTGAAGAACACCTGAGACATCCAGCTCATGGACTCAACAACTATTGAACTATTGGATTCTTAGGTGTTCCCTCAGGATACAGCCAATGTTGGACAAGGAGGACCTGTTAAGCCACTCTAATAAATCCCATTTCTATAGGTTCGATCTATCAGTTTTTTTTTCTCTAGAGAACACTGACTGATACATGGAGACACCAGTCATTTAAATTATTTTTAAAGGTTTGAGTCATGTCAAGGCCAGACATCATGAGAACACTCAGAAGTCAAACCTGATATATCCTGCCTGAATTTGTAAGCCACAGAACTACCAATGAAATAGATTTTGTAATGTCATAACACTTTGAACAATATCAACAGCCAGATAGCCACCCACACACCATAGCTTGTGTGCCTCACATGAAGTCCACAGTAACCAAAGACACAGGTGGGAATCACCCCAAAATATCCATGCCAGCTAGGACAAACACGGGGGTCAGCTGACGAGGGACCTCAACCCCCACTGTACCATCCCACCTCACCCCCAAGCCCAAGGGCCACCTTTCTTCTAGTCCACTTCCTACCTGTGGCCAAATCAATAGCCCAATACCCTTCCATACCTTACAGCCTATCTGCCTCTCAAGAGGTCCACAGTAACCAGAGACACAAGAGGCCTACCCTAACCAGAGATAGCAATGCCTGCCTCCAAGGAGGCTGGTTCCAGTCAGAGACACCTAGGCCAGTTAACACCAGAGATAACCAGAGAGCCAGAGGCAAGCGAAATATCATAAGTGACAGAACCCAATGCAATTTGGCACCACCAGAACTGAGTTCTCCTACCACGCAAGCCCTGGAAACACCAACATAGCTGAAAAGCAAGATAATGGCCTAAAATCCCATCTCATGAAGAAGAGAGATCTTTAAAGGGAATATAAAGAACTCCCTTAAAGAAATACAAGAAAACACAGGCAAACAGATAGAAGACCTTAAAAAGGAACAAATAAATCCCTTAAAGAAATACAGGAAAATGCAATCAAGCAGGTGAAGGAATTGAACAAAATGGTCTAAGAACTAAATATAGAAATAGAAACAATAAAGAAAACACAAAGGGAGGCAACCCAGGAGATGGACAATTTAGGGAAGAGATCAGGAGCTACAGATACAAGCATCACCAACAGAACACAAGAGATAGCAGAGAGACTCTCAGGCATAAAAGATACCATAGGAAAAAAATGACACATTGTTCAAAGAAAATACAAAGTGTAAGAAAAAAAACTCCTAATCCAAAATATCCAGAAAATTCAGGACACAAAGAAAAGATCAAACCTAAGAATAACAAGAATTGAAGAGAGTGAAGAATCTCAGCTTAAAGGGCCAGAAAACATTTTCAACAAAATCATAGAAAAAAACTTCCCTAACATAAAGAAAGATATGGCCATAAATATACAAGAAGTCTACAGAATACCAATATATTGGACCAAAAAAGAAAATCTTCCTACCACATTATAAGCAAAACACTAAATGAACAGAACAAAGAAAGAATGTTAAAAGCAATAAAGGAAAAAGGCCAAGTAACATATAAAGGCAGATCTATCAGAATTACACCAGACTTCTCAATAAAAACTATAAAAGCCAGAAGATCTTGGACAGATATCATCCAAACCATAAGAGAACACAAATGCCAGTCCAGGCTACTATACCCAACAAAACTCTCAATTAGCATAGATAGGGAAACCAAGATACTCCATGATAAAACCAAATTTAAATAATATCTTTCTACTAATCCAGCCCTACAGAGGATACTGGAATGAAGTCTCCCATACAAGGAGAGTAATTACACCCAAGAAAACACACACAGACAAAAAAAATTAAACATTTCAAAACAAACCCAAAAGAAAAGAATCAGATACACATAATACCACCTTCAGAAAAAAAAAATAGGAACTAACAATCATATGTCTTTAATATCTCTCAACATCAATGGACTCAATTCCCCAATAAAAAGACACAGGCTAACAGAATAGATGTGTAAGCAGGGTCCAGCATTTTGCTGCAGACAAGAAACACACCTCAGTGACAAAGACAGATATTACCTCAGAGTAAAAGGCTGGAAAAACACTTTCCAGGTAAATGGTTCCAAGAAACAAGCTGGAGTTGCCATTCTAATATCTAATAAAATAGACATTCAAACAAAAATTATCAAATGAAATGGAGAAGGAAACTTCATATATATCAAAGATAAATTCCACCAAGAGGAACTCTTAATTCTGAACATCTATGCCCCCAAATGCAAGGGTACATACATTTGTAAAAGATAATTTACTGAAGCTCAAAACACATTAAACTTCCCACAATAATCATGGGAGACTTCAACACCCCACTCTTACCAATGGGCAGGTCCTTAAAACAGAAACTAAACAGAAACACAGTGAAACTAAGAGAAATTATGAACCAAATGGATTTAACAGATATCTACAGAACATTTAACTCTAAAACAAAAGAATATACATTCTTCTCAGCACCTTATGGTACTTTCTCCAAAACGGACTATATACAAAACAACACTCAACCGATACAAAAAGACTGAAATAATCTCATGCATTCTATCAGTTCACCACAAACTAAGGATAGACTTCAATAACAACAAAAACAACAGAAATTACTCATACTCGTGGAAACTAAACAACTCCCTGCTCAATGATAACTTAGTCAGGGAAGAAATAAACAAAGAAATCAAAGACTTTATAGAATTCAATGAAAATGAAGACACATCATACCCAAAATTATGGGACACAACGAAAGCAGAGTTAAGAGGGAAATTTATAGCACTAAGTGCCTTTATATAGAAATTGGAGAGATCCCATACAAGCAACTTAACAGCACATCTGAAAGCTCTAGAACAGAAAAAAGCAAATACATTCATGAGAAGTAGGGGGTAGAAAGTAGTCAAACTCAGGACTGAATCAACCAGTTAGAAACAAAGAGAATGATACAAAGAGTCAACAAAACCAAGAGATGGTTCTTTGAGAAAAATCAACAAGATAGATAAACCCTTAGCCAAACTAAATAAAGGGCACAGAGACAGTATCCAAATTAACAAAATCAGAAATGAAAAAGGAGACGTAATAACAGAAACCAAGAAAATTTAAAAAAAAAAAAAATCATCAGATCCTACTACAAAAGCCTATACTCTACAAAACTGGAAAATCTAAATGAAATAGATGACTTTCTAGACAGATATCACATAGCAAAGGTAAATCAAGATCATGTAAACTATCTAAACACTCCCATAAGCCCTAAGGAGATAGAAACAGTCAACAAAAACATCCCAACCAAAAACAAAGCCCAGGGACAGGTGGTTTTAGTGCAGGATTCTACCAGAGCTTCAAAGAAGAGCTAACACCAATACTCCTCAAACTATCCATGAAATAGAAACAGAAGGAATATTACCTAATTCTTTCTATGAAGCAACAGTTACTCTGATACCTAAACCACACAAAGACCCAACAAAGAAAGAGAACTTCAGAATAATCTTTTCAACAGGGTACCCGAAGAGAAAGGGGGAGAGAAGAGAAGGGACAGGAGAAGGGACAGGAAACGTGAAGAATGAGACAAGGACAAGTTTTCTGATCAAGGTCCATTGAGCTGTATTTTCTCAGACAATTTGTACAGGCAGGGAAGGGGATAATATGTTTGGGAGAATTTCACAGAAACTGGGCATTTTGCCGTGACAGATATCTTGCAGCCCCGATGTTTTTGTCTGGCTCAGGGCGCAGCGACCACTTTCCTTAGGGCACAGTGACCATTGGCCATCTGCTTTCAGAAATAGCTGAGGGAAAACAAAACTTAAAACTATTCTTTTTAAAATGGAGTCTAAATGCAAAATGGAGTCAGGTTGGCTCCTGGCAATCTCTCCTATGAATATCAATACAAAAATACTCAATAAAATTCTCAAAAACTGAATCCAAGTACACATCAAAACCATCACTCACCAGGATCAAGTAGGCTTCATTCCAGGGATGCAAGGATGGTTCAATATATAAAAATCCATCAATGTAATCCACTATATAAACAAACTCAAGGAAAAAAGCCACATGATTATCTCCATAGATGTTGAAAAGCTTTTGACAAAATACAACACCCCTTCATGTTAAAAGTCTTAAGGAGATCATGAATTCATGTCACATACCTAAGCATAATAAAAGCAATATATAGCAAACGAACAGCCAACATCAAATTAAATGGAGAGAAACTAGAAATCAATCCCACTAAAATCTGGGACAAGACAAGGCTGCCTACTCTCTCTATATATATATTCAATATAGTACTCAAAGCTCTAGCTAGAGCAATAAGACAACAAAAGGATATCAATAGGATACAAATTGGAAAGGAAGAAGTCAAAGTATCACTATTTGCAGATGATATGATAGTATACATAATCAATCCCAAAATTCCAACAGAGAACTCCTACACCTGATAAACAACTTCAGCAAAGTGGCAAGATATAAAATTAACTCAAGCCCTCGCCCAGATCACCTGGCCGAAGCAGACACCCAGCTGGTCTGCTCCGCCTGTAGAAAAATGCATACCGAGACATCCTAGACAGGCCACTCCCCTCAGAACTGCAGGAAAGATCAGTAGACCACCGCCCTACGCCCTAGAGGCACAATTGGCAGTAGGAAGCCCCCAGGGCACACCTGGCACCCAAGCCCTGCCCCTGCAGAAAACCACTCCCCTTCCACCCCTCGCCCGGATCACAGTGACCGAAGCAGATACCCAGCTGGTCTGCTCCCCTGTGGAAAAACGTATCCAGAGACATCCTAGACAGGCCTCTGCCCTCAGAACTGCAGACACTCAGCTGGTCTGCTCCCCTGTGGAAAACACATCCAGAGACATCCTAGACAGACCACTTCCCTCAGAGTTGCAGCCTAGAGGAGCCACTAAACTCAGAGCAGCAGATACCATATCCTGAGACATCCTAAAGGAGCAACTACACTCAGAGCAGCAAATCCCTAGATGGCCTACTACTGTGGAGACACCATATCCTAAGATATCCTAGAGGAGCCACTGTACCCAGAACAGCTAGAGCTCAGGACTACAGACACATCCAGACCCCGAGGAGTTCTGACACAACCAAGATAACTGGAAAGGCACACTCCAGTCAGAACCAGTGAGCACAGGTATCACTAGAGCTTACCAAATGGTGAAAGGCAAGCGTAAGAATGTAAACAACAGAAACCAAAGTTACTTGGCATCACCAGAACCCAGTTCTCCCACCATAGCAAGTCCTGAACACCACATCACACCAGAAAAGCAGGATTCAGAATTAAAATTACTTCTCATGATGATGATAGAGGACTTTAAAAAGGACATAAACAACACTCTCAAAGAATTTGAAGAGAACACATGTAAACAGGTAGAAGCCCTTAAAGAAATGCAAGAAAACACAACCAAACAGGTGAAGGAATTACACAAAACCATCCAGGATCTAAAAACGGAAGTAGAAACAATAAAGAAATCTCAAAGGGAGACTACCCTGGAGGTAGAAAACCTAGAAAAAAGATCAGGAGTCATAGATGCAAGCATCACCAACAGAATACAAGAGATAGAAGACAGAATATCATGTGCAGAAGATACCATGGAAAACATTGACAGCGGTCAAAGAAAATGCGAAATGCAAAAAGTTCCTAACACAAAACATCCAGGAAATCCAGGACACAATGAGAAGACCAAACCTAAGGATAATAGGTATAGATGAGGGTGAAGACTCCCAACTTAAAGGGCCAGTAAATATCTTCAACAAAATTATAGAGGAAAACTTCCCTAACCTAAAGAAAAAGATGTCCTTATACACAAGAAGCCTACAGAACCCCAAATAGACTAGAGCAAAAAAGAAATACCTCCCTTCACATAATAAGCAAAACATCAAATATACAAAACAAAGAAAAGATACTAAAAGCAGTAAGGGAAAAAGGCAAAGTAACACATAAAGGCAGACCTATCAGAATTACATCAGACTTCTCACCAGAAACTATAAAAGCCAGAAGATCTTGGACTGATATTATACAGACCCTAAGAGATCACAAATGCCAGCCCAGACTACTATACCCAGCAAAACTCTCAATCACTATCAATGGAGAAACCAAGATATTCCATGACAAACCAAATTTAAACAATATCTTCCCACAAATCCAGCACTTCAAAGGATAATGGACAGGAAACTATAACACAAGGAGGGAAACTACAACCAAGAAAAAGCAAGAAAGTAATCTTCCAACAACCCCAAAAGAAGACACTTACACAAACATAATTCCACCTCTAATAACAAAAATAACAGGAAGCAACAATCATTTTTCCTTAATATTTCTTAATATCAATGGACTCAATTCTCCAATAAGAAGACATAGACTATCAGACTGGTTACATAAACAGGACCCAGAATTTTGCTGCATACAGGAAACGCACCTCTGTGACAAAGACAGACACTGCCTAAGAGTAAAAGGATGGAAAACACTAAGCAAATGGTCCCAAGAAACAAGCAGGAGTAGCAATTCTAATATCAAATAAAATTTATTTTCAACCAGAAGTAATCAAAAAAGGTATGGAAGGCCACTACATACTCATCAAAGGAAAAATGTATGAAGCAGAACTCTCAGTTCTGAACATCTATGCCCCAAATGCAAGGGCATCTACATATATAAAAGAAACATTACTAAAGCTCAAAACATACATTGCACCTCACACAATAATAGTGGGGGACTTTAACACCCCATTCTCAGCAAAGGACAGATCATGGAAACAAAAACTAAACGGAAACACAATGAAACTAATAGAAGTTATGAACCAAATGGATTTAACTGATATCTATAGAACATTTCATCCTAAAACAATATATGTTTTTCTCAGTACCTCATGGTACATTCTCCAAAATAGACCATATAATTGGTCACAATACAGTCCTCAAAAGATACAAAAAGACTGAAATAATCAATTGTACCCTATCAGACCACCATGGACTAAGGTTGGTCTTTAATAATGACAAAAACAACGGAAAGCCCACATACAGGTGGAAACTGAACAGTGCTCTACTCAATGATGACTTGGTCAAGGAAGAAGTAAAGAAAGAAATTAAAGACTTTTTAGAATTTAATAAAAAGGAGGACACATCATACCAAAACTTGTGGGACTCCATGAAAGCAGTACTAGGAGGAAAACTCATAGCTCTAAGTGCTTACAAAAAAAAAAAATGGAGAGAACACACACTAGCAACTTGACAGCACACCTGAAAGCGTTAGAACAAAAAGAAGCTAATATACCCAAGAGGAGTAGACAGCAGGAAATAGTCAAACTCAGAGCTGAAATCAATCAAGTAGAAACAGAAAGAACTATACAAATTATCAACAAATCCAGGAGCTAGTTCTTTGAGAAAATCAACAAGATAGATAAACCCTTAGCCAAACTAATCAAAGGACACAGAGACAGTATCCAAATTAATAAATTAGAACTGAAAAGGGAGACATAACAACAGAAACTGAAGAAATTAAAAAAAAATCAGATCCTACTACAAAGACCTATACTCAACAAATTGGATAATCTGGATGAAATGGACAATTTTCTAAACAGATACCAGGTACCAAAGTTAAACGAGGAGCAGATAAACCATCTAAACCGTCCTATAACCCCTAAAGAAACAGAAGCAGTCATTAAAAGTCTCCCCACCAAAAAAAGTCTGGGACCAGATGGTTTTAGTGCAGAATTCTATCAGACCTTCAAGGAAGACCTAATACCAATTATCTTCAAACTATTCCACAGAATAGGAACAGAAGGAACAATACCTAATTCGTTCTAAGAAGCTACAATTACACTCATACCTAAGCCTCACAAAGACCCAACAAAGAAAGAGAACTACAGACCAATCACACTTAAGAATATTGATGCAAAAATACTCAATAAAATTCTCGCAAACCGAATCCAAGAACACATCAAAACAATCATCCATCATGATCAAGTAGGCTTTATCCCAGGAATGCAGGGATGGTTCAATATTTGGAAATTCATCAATGTAATCCACTACATAAATAAACTCAAAGAAAAAAACCACATAATCATCTCACTAGATGCTGAGAGAGCATTTGACAAAATTCAATTTTATGTTAAAAGTCTTGGAAAGATCAGGAATTCAAGGCACATACCTTAACATAGTAAAAGCAATATACAGCAAGCCAGTAGCCAACATCAAACTAAACAGAGAAAAACTTGAAGCAATTCCACTAAGATCAGGAACTAGACAAGGCTGCCCACTCTCCCCCTACTTTTTCAATATAGTACTGGAAGTCCTAGCCAGAGCAATTAGACAACAAAACAAAGTCAAAGGGATATAAATAGGAAAAGAAGAGGTCAAAATTTCACTATTTGCAGATGATATGATAGTATACTTAAGTGACCCTAAAACTTCCACCAGAGAACTCCTAAACCTGATAAACAACTTCAGTAAAGTGGCTGGATATAAAATCAGCTCAAGGAAATCAGTAGCCTTCCTCTACTCAAAAGATAAACAGGCTGAAAAAGAAATTAGGGAAATGACACCCTTCACAATAGTCACAAATAATATAAAATATCTTGGAGTGAATCTAACCAAGCAAGTGAAACATCTGTATGACAAGAACTTCAAATCTCTGAAGAAAGAAATCGAAGAAGATCTCAGAAAATGGAAAGATCTCCCATCCTCCTGGATCGGCAGGATTAACTTAGTAAAAATGGCCATCTTGCCAAAAGCAATCTACAGGTTCAATGCAATCCCCATCAAAATTCCAAATCAATTCTTCATAGAGATAGAAAGAGCAATTTGCAAATTCATTTGGAATAACAAAAAATCCAGGATAGCGAGAACCATTCTCAACAATAAAAGAACTTCTGGGGGAATCATCATCCCTGACCTCAAACTGTACTACAGAGTAGTAGTGATAAAAAGTGCATGGTATGGGTACAGAGACTGCCAGGAAGATCAATGGAATAGAATTGAAGAATTTTCAACTGAGGAAATTTGAATAGCTGAGAAACATCTTAAGAAATGCTAAGCATCCTTAGTCATCAGGAAAATGCAAATCAAAACAACCCTGAAATATCACCTCACACCAATCAGAATGGCTAAGATAAAAAAATTCAAGTGATGGTAGATGCTGGCGAGGATGTGGAGAAAGAGGAACACTCCTCCATTGTTGCTGGGACTGCAAGCTGGTACAACCACTCTGGAAATCAGTCTGGCAGTTCCTCAGAAAATTAGACATAGCACTACCTGAGGACCCAGCTATACCACTCCTCGGCATATACCCAGAAGATCCTCCAACATATAACAAGGACATATGCTCCACTATGTTCATAGCAGCCTTATTTATAATAGCCAGAAGCTGGAAAGAACCCAGATGTCCTTCAACAGAGGAATGGATACAAAACATGTGATACATTTACACAATGGAATATTACTCAGCTATTAAAAATAATAAATTTGAGAAATTCTTAGGTAAATGGATAGAACTAGAAAATATCATCCTGAGTGAGGTAACCCAATCACAAAAGAACACACATGGTATTTACTCACTGATAAGCAGATATTAGCCCAAAAGCTTGAAATAGCCAAGATTCAAGTAACAGGCCACATGAAGCTCATGAAGAAGGAAGACCAAGTGTGGATGCCTCGGTCCTACTTGGAAGGAGTGACAGAATGCTCAAAGGAGCAAATATGGTGACAAAGTGTGGGACAGAAAGTCAAAGAGGGGCCATCTGGAGACCACTCTACCTTGGTACCCGTCCCATGTGAAGTCAGCAAAGATCAATGCCGATATGGATGTCAGGAAGTGCATGCTGACAGGAGCCTGATGTAGCTGTCTCCTCGGAGGTCTGCCAGAGCCTGACATATCCAGAGGTGGATGCTCACAGCTACCCATTGACCTGATCAAGGGTTCCCAATGGAGAAGCTAGAGGACTGAAGAAGCTGAAAGGGTTGGTGGCCCCAAGAGGAGAGCAACAGTGCCAACCAACCAGAGCTCCCCAAGGTCTAAGCCACCAGCCTGGGAGCACAAAGGGAGGCACCCATGTCTTCAGCTGTATACTTAGCAGAGGATGATCTTGTCAGGCATGGGTGGGAGAGGAGATCCTTGATCCCATGAAGGCTGAACACCAATCGGGGAGGAATTTGAGGTTGGAGAGGGGATAGGGGAGTTGGGGGTAGGTGGGAGCACACCCTTGTGGAGGCAGGAGGGGGGATGGGATAGGGGGTTCTTGAGTGGTAGGAGAATGGGGTAAGAGGATAAAATCTGAAATGTAAACATAATATCCAATAGAAAGAAAGAAAGAAAGAAAGAAAGAAAGAAAGAAAGAAGGAAAGGAAAAAAATTAAAAAATAATAAAATTAACTCAAATCAATAGCCTTCCTTTACACAAATGATAAACAGGGCTAAGGAAAATTTAGGGAGACAACCCTTCGCAATAGCCACAAATAGTATAAAATATCTTGGTGTAACTCTTACCAGGCAAGTGAAAGATCTGTATGACAAGAACTTCAAATCCCTGAAAAAAGAAATTGAAGAAGACCTCAGAAGATGGAAAGATCTCCCATGCTCATGGATTGGTAGGATTAACATAGTGAAAATGGCCATCTTACCAAAAGCAATTTACAGATTCAATGCAATCCCCATCAAAATTCCAACACAGTTGGAAAAAAAGCAGTTCTCAACTTCATATGGAAAAACAAAAAACCCAGGATAATGAAAACAATTCTCAACAATAAAAGAACTTCCAGGGGAATCAACATTCCTGACTTCAAGCTGTACTACAAAACAATAGTGATAAAAAGCCACATGGCATTAGTACAGAAACAGATCAATGGAATAGAATTGGAGACCCAGAAGTAAACCCATACACCTATGGTCATTTGATCTTTGACAAAGAAGCCAAAACCATCTTCAATAAATGGTGCTGGTCTAACTGGTGGTCTGTAGAAGAATGAAAATAGAGCCATATTTGTCTCCTTGCACAAAGCTCAAGTCCAAGTAGATCAAGGACCTCATCACAAAACCAAATACACTGAATCTAACAGAAGAAAAATTGGAAAAGAGTTTTGAATTCATTGGCACAGGGGGAAATTTCCTGAACAGAACACCAATCACTCAGGTTCTAAGATCAAGAATTGATAAATGAGACCTCATTAAACTGAAAAGCTGTTGTAAGGCAAAAGACACTGTCAGTAGGACAACTTGGCAACCTACAGACTGGGAAGATTTTTTCACTAACCCTACATCTTACAGAGGACTATTATCCAATATATATATATATTTTTAAAAAAACTCAAGAAGTTAACCTCCAAAAAAACAAATAACCCAATAAAAAATGGAGTACAAAGCTAAACAAAATTCACAACAAAAAATCTCAAATGGCCAAGAAGTGCTTAAAGAAATGTTCAAAGTCAGGGGCCTAGCACAGCTGCCCTCTGAGAGGCCCAACAAGGAGCTGAAAGAGTCAGATGCAGATACTCACACCATTTGTTACTGGACAGGAGCCAGGGACCCCTGGGGTTGAATTAGGGAAAAGCTGAAAGGGGCTGAGGAGGAGGGTGGTCCCATAGGAAAACCAGCAGTCTCAGCTAGCCTGGACTCTGGGACCTTTCAGATACTGGGCCACCAACCAGGCAGCATACATGAGCTGGTTTGAAGACCCCAACACATATACAGTAGAGTACTGCCTGGTCTGGCCTCAGTGAGAGAGGATGCACCTAGCCCATGAGAGACTTGAGACCCCAGGGAGTGAGAGGTCTAGTGGAGTCAGGGTCTAGGGGCATCCTTTTGGGGACAGGGGAGGAGGAGTGGAATGGGGAGTGGTGGTGGGGGCAGACTGGGAAGGGGATGATAACTGGACTGTGGAAAAAGATTAAATATAATAATAATAATAATAATAATAATAATAATAATAATAATAATAAATGTTCAAAGCTCTTAGTCATTAGAGAAATGCAAATCAAAAAGACCCTGAGATTCTACCTCACACCATGGCTAAAATCAAACACACAGGTGACAGCACATGTTGGTGAGGATGTGGAGAAAGAGGAACACTCCTCTATTGCAGGATTGCAAACTGGTACAACCACTCTAGAAATGAATATGGCAGTTCCTCAGAAAATTGGAAATAGTTCTACCTGAAGATCCAGCTATACCAATCTTGGGCATATACCCAAAAGATGCCCCACTATACCACAAGGACACATGCTCCACTACGTTCATATCAGCCTTATTTGTAATAGCCAGAAGCTGTTCCTCAACCAAAGAATGGATACAGAAAATGTGGTTTATTTACACAATGGAATACTATGCAGCTATTAAAAATGAGGGCATCACGAATTTTTCAGGTAAATGGATGGAACTAGAAAATATCATCCTGAGTGAGGTAACTCAGACACAAAAGAACATACATGATATGTACTCACTGTTAAGTGAATATTACCCAAAAAGTACAGAATACCTAGGATACAACCTACAGACCTTAAGAAGTGTAACAATTAGAAAGGCCCGAGGGAGGATGCTCCAATCCCACTTAGAAGGGAAAAGGAAATAGTTGCAGGATGCAGAAGGTAGGAGGAACCTAGGTGGGAGAGGGGAGCAGGTAGGGAAAAAGGGAACAAGATCAGACATGGCAAGGGAACAAGAGAGAAGCCCAGAGGGCCAAGAGAATGAATGAAGATAAGCAGCATGGAGGATGGGAGGTGCTGGGACCCTCTAGGTAGTACCAGAGACCCGGGAGATGAGAGACTCTAAGGACCCAATGTGGGTGACCTTAGAATCTCTTAGACCTTAGCCAAAAAGCCCAACATTGGAGAGAAGGAACCTCCAGTAGATACACGGGGTGTCAAGTGGCCCTCCAGGGCTACTAACCTACAGTTAAAATTTCTGATCCAGAATTCTTCCTGTCTAAAAGGATTCCAGGGACAAAAATGGAGAAGACACTGAAGGAAAGGTGGTCCAGTGACCAGCTCAATTTGGGATCCATCTCAAGGTGGGTTGGGCGGGGCACCAAGGCCTAACACTATTACTGATGCGATGTTGTGCTTACAGACATGATTCTGGCATGGCTGTTCTCTGAGAGGCTCTACCAACAGCTGACTGAGACAGACACAGATACCCAACCATTGGACTGAAGTCGGGGACCCCTATAATTGAATCAGGGGAATGACTGAAGAAGCTGAAATGGAGGGCGACCCCATAGGAAGGCCAACAGTCTCAACCACCACAGGGAATCCCTGAGACTGAACCAGTAACCAGGAGCATACACGGACCAGCCTGAGACCCACCGCACAAAAATATAGCAGAGGTCTGCCTGATCTGACCTCGGTGAGAGAAAATGCACTTAATCCTCAAGAGCCTTGAGGTCCCAGGGATGGGGAAGGTCTGGTGGGGAGAGTACCCTCTCAGAGGCAAGGGGGAGGAGGAATGGGATGAGGGACTGTTAGGGGGACCAAGGGAGGGGCAACAACTAGAATGTAAATAAAATAATAATAAAATAACACTTTGGTCACTTTAACAGGCAAAAATAGACAACGCAAGCATCAGCACAGTCTCAAACGCCTCTGTGTGAGACACCACAAAAGCTTTATGGTAGAAAGACCAACTAGACCACGTTAGCAAGGTCATTACACTGCCTAAGTAGACACCACACCCCTCTGCTGGGATATGTCTTCCCCACAGCACAGACCTGAGACCTTAGCACAACCGACTCTGTGGTTGAAGTGCCATCAAGCCATAAAACTCAGCACATAGACAGCACCACCTGCCAGAATTAAAACAAAGGCCTAACCCATCAAAGCCCACAGTTCTGGGGAAGTCTCTAAATGTACTGTCTTGCTTTTTGACTTCTACAGTTCTACTCTGGAGAATTGTTCTTGTTAACTGAAGTACACCAGCCCAGGAAATGATCTTCGTGTTTAAAAGCAGTCTGAAGCAGTCATCCAGGTTAAATCTTGAGAAAATATCAGGCTGCCAGGCATGGGGGCCTACACCTTTGATCCCAGCACTTGGAAGGCAGAGGCAGGCAGATCTCTGAGTTTGAGGCTAGCCTGGTCTACAGAGTTCCAGGGCAGCCAGGGCTACACAGAGAAACCCTGTCTCAAAAAAAAATTAAAAAGAAAACATTAGACACATCTACATTGAGACAGGACTGATGTGTCCATGATACTTCAGATGTATATGAAAAGAAGAAGGGAAAATCAACATCATAATAATTAATTCAGGTTTAGTTGTATTTATCTCTAACAAAACAACATATAAGGGATTCTATGGCTCGCTCTCTGTCTCTCCCTCCCTCCGCACCTCCCTCCCTCCTTCTCTGTCATCAAAGAGAGAACTATGCCAGGGTGGTGGTGCACGACTTTAATCCCAGAATGCAAGAGTCAGAGGCAGGTGGAGCTCTGTTGGGGATTGATTCTAATGTTTTGTCCTAATTCGGCACCCAAAAACCACACTTCCAGACACTGAGGGTTCCTGCTCCCAGCTGGCTTTGATTGGTAATAAAGAACTGCCATACAGCCAATGACTGGGCAGGGACCTTTAGATTGCTTGGGCAAGAGACCGAGGGAAAAGAACAAAATTGCCATGACGAGGGAGCAGAAAGATAATACTTAAGGTCCTGCCAATATGTAAGAGTGAGGGTAAGTGGCCACAGGGGCCATTCCCCTGATTTGGTCTGGGGTAGCAGAGATGAAATATAGATTTTAGAGGGTGTTAACTCAGAAATACCAGAGGGGAGTGTGTGCTAGCTGCAGGGAGGTTCAGGAAGTGCCCAACCATTGAGCTAATAAGGCATATTAAAAATATTGCTGGGCTGGAGAGATGGCTTAGTGGTTAAGAGCACTGGCTGCTCTTCCAGAGGTCATGAGTTCAATTCCCAGCAACCACATGGTGGCTCACACCATCTGTAATAAGATCTGATGCCCTCTTCTGGTGTGTCTGATAAGAGCAATAGTGTACTCACATACATACATACATACATACATACATACATACATACATACATACAATAAAATTTTTTTTAATGAGAAAAAATATTGCTGCATGTGTGTGTGTATTTGTGTGTGTGTTTCATTTGTGAATCCAGAGAGCTCTGTCAGGAGCTCAATTCAGATTAACAATTCCCCACTACAGAGCTCTGTGAGTTCCCTTCTCCCTGGTTTACAGGAGTTCCAAGACATCCAGAGCTACATAATGAGGTCCTGTGTCAAAAAAAAAAATAGGTTTTAGAGAGATGGCTCAGTGTTTTAATCTCCTGCACCCACGTGGCAGTTCACAATGTCTGTAACTCCAGTTCCAGGGGACCTAACAACCTCACATAGACAAGGAATATGCCAGAGAAATTGGGGTCAGTGCATACCCCACCCACACATACACACTTTTATACCCTGTTCCTCCCAGTAAATGCAGCTGTAAGAGCGGGCCAGATCTTGGGCATCCAGCTGTAGACATTAGACATCTTAGACAAAGCTACTGAATCTTAAGTATCACTGATCACAGTGGGTTTTCATTCTGGAGCAAACAAAGCCAAGATACTAGAAGCCAAGAAGAAAAAGATGAATCCCTGCACCAGGCAAGGAGAGCGCAGGAGTCTACTCCAAATCCATGCTCGTTCAGAATAAATAAAGCAAGAGGGGTTTGTTCATTCCTAAGCATGATCAGTTAAGGAGTATAGTCTTAGTCATACTCAGTTTAAGGTCATAATTTAAAATAAAAGCTAGTTGACACATTTGGGGACATTCTTAGCTCACATATGTAAAAGAGGAAAGTGATGGGCAGAAACCATTCTAGACATGCTTATTTGCACCATGAAAATTTAACTGAAAATAGGGCCATAAAAATAGTTCAGTGGGGAAAAGTTCTTACCACCAAACTTGACAACCTGGGCTTCACTCCCTATACTCACATGATGGGAGAACCAACTCCCACAAGTTCTCCTCTGACCTCCACACATGTCACCACATACACACACATTCACATGCACACAAATAAATGTTTTTTTTTAAAACTATTATAAAAAAGATTTTTGTGAAAATAAAGAAAATTCTATTTGAAGACACATTAGCATGAGCTCCCTGTCCCCAAGTGACCAACTTACTTAGCTGCTAACATCCTCGAGATATTTCACTTCTTACCCTTCTCTTTGCCTAAAGGGCTCAGGCAGGCAGCGGGCAGGGCCCTGTCTTGAAGGTTGTGCTGGGGTATCACAGCTGGAGAGTCCTTAGTGGGAAGAAGGCTGAGAACTGTGAATCCCAATGAGAGGGGAGAGGCTGAGGAGAGGTGGCAGCCCCTGGAACTGTAAAAGGAAGCCAGGTGATCTGTGTCTGCACCACATGGGAAGGGTCAAAAGCACCCTGGTTAGCAGGTATCTTGGATATCACAAAGGGAGAGAAAGGAGCCAGGAAGAGATGGTGGTCCCTGGCAAGTGACTACTCTTTAGAACTGTGGTTCTCAACCCTGTTGGTCATAACCCATTTGGGACTCAAATGACCCTTTCACAGGGGTCACCTAATACCATTCTGCATATCAGAGATTTATATTACAACTCATAACAGTAGCAAAATTACAGTTATGAAGTACCAATGAAAGTAATCTTATGGTTGGGGGTCACCACAATATGGGGGGCTGTATTAAAGGGTCACAGCGTTAGGAAGGTTGAGAACCACTGGTCTAGAAGGCCAGGTACAGAGTTTATGTTCTGAATGTGTCCTTCAGATGGAGGTGCTGCACCTTTCTGGTTGAGGAAGTGAACCCCTCCTGATGCTAGAATACGATCAGTCTTAGGAGAGCCTGTGGCAATCTAATAAAGTATTCTGGGGTGCTGATAGATTGTTTTGCCAAACATGTTAAGGCAATCTAAATATGATATAAATCATGAAATCAGTAATCTTTACATCTATAATGTGTGTAGCCTAAAACATTCCCTAGAACTTAATGTCCCAGAGAATCTGGGTTAAACATAAAAAAGCAGGCCACCTGAAAGACTTGGAGAAAAGGGACAGTTATTGTCATATCCTATGCTACAGTTGCATGGACCATGATTTTAAACTTTTAGTTAAAATGTACTCGAACCCACGCATTTAGAAAATTAAAGCTATATACGCACATAGGCCAACTGAGAGAGCAGGGCAAAAAGAGTCATTTAATAATGGAGTTTCTTTATTATTTGACTTCTTCCTTTACTGTGAGTCCTGGTTCCGGCTCACAGGAGTTAACATCTGGGGGCTGACTTGGTTCTTGGTTCCTGAATCCTCTTTACTGTTGTATTATCAATCAAAGGAGTCCTGCCTTATAATATAGGAAGAATGTGTTTGTAGTTAGAAAAATTAAATAAGGACTTGTCCAAATTATGCTGGACCAATCTTAAAGGAACTCTGTCTTTTAATTTTTGTAATATTTCCAATCACCTAGTGCATGGGAGAAGTTAAATTCTAGGTTTATTGTGTTTTTATTTGTGTGTTTTCTCTTGGAAATAAAAGTTTTGTGTAGCCCAGGCTAGCCTGGACTTGATATATAGCTGAAGATGACCTCAAACTTCTGATTCTGAGAGCTGGAATTACAGGCATGCAAACTCGTGCCCCAGTTTATGTGCTATTAGAGACTGGATTTAGGCCTTCATACATGCTAGGCAAGCACTCTACACTGAGCTACAATCCCAAGCCAGTTGATTCCATTTTATTTTCAGCTTAGCTTTGACATCAGTTTTGTACCTTAGAGCTAGTTTTTCCTGGAAAGACATTTTATGCAGCCATCTGAGCTCAAGTTCCATTTTGGGGCATTCACTACGCACTCAGAGCAACAGTTACAAATTCTAACCAACTGTCATAGGCTTTTAACACAGTTTAGCAAAGGTAATCCTTTTTTTTTTTTTTTTTTAAGATTCATTTTTAAGAGCCATGGTGACACATACCTTTAATTCCAGCACTAGGAAGCAAAAGACAGGCAGATCTCTGTGAGTTCAAGGCCGGCCTGGTCAAGAGAAACTTGTGGTCTGGCCCTCGTAGATTTGTGTGTGTGCTTGGGCTTGACTATAGGGAGTGGTGCCATTAGGAGGCAAGGTCTGATTGGAAGACGTGTGGCCTTGTTAAAGGAGACAGAGCCAACTTCGGATCAATATGTAGGACTCTCAGGTCCTCCAGCACCATGCAGGTCTGCCTGCCACGCTGACACGCTTCCCACCATGATGATAATGAACTGACCCTAAAACTGTAAGCCAGCCCCAGTTAAATGCTAGCTTTTATAAGAGTTACCTTGGTCATGATGTCTCTTCACAGTAATGGAAACCCTAACTAAGACACCTGTCTCCAAAATAAAAAAGACTTCTTTTTATTTATGTGTATGTGTACTTTTAGAGGACAGAAAAAGATGTCTGGTTCCCAGGAGCTGGAGCTACAGGCAATTGTGACCTGATATGGCTGCTAGAAAAGAAACTTGGGCCACCCCAGCCTCAAGGTGACCTACAAGTGGCCCTTTCGGCTTACTTGAATGACTGTTTTGGTTTTTGGCTTTTGTGTTTTTTTTTTTTTTTTTTTTTTGTAATGTGTATAACTTCAATCTTATTTCTAGCATTTGGGAAATCAGTCACCTTGAAATAAATGCAGGCCCACTGCCGTTTTAAGTAGATAAGAAAAAGGTAAATTTTGAGATTATTTTCTTTTAGTTAGTTGAACTGTGGGCTGCCCAGGCGCCCTTTTGGCAGCTGGACGGTTTGCCTATCACCCCTGAGGCGGGAAACATTATAAACAGTGATTCCATACTTCCATTTTTTGAGCTGAAATTGTGGAGGTCAAGAAGAGCCTTTTCCTGAGACTAATGTAATCAGCCCCTGTAGACTGCTAATTGTAGAATTGCTCCTGCTGATCAACCAGACATTCTGGCATTTGTTAAGGATGAACACACTTTTTATCCAACCAATAAATCCTGAGTTTGTCCAACCAGTGAATCCTGAGCAGTCCAGGGTAGAAAGGCAGGTGTGCCACACGCTGTACAGGATATGTCTGCTGAGGTTTGAAGTCTTGTGGAACCATCTGAGCTGAGCTACTTGTCAGTAAACATTTGTCTCCAGAACCTAAGAATCCGGTATAACATCCACTGACAGTAATTCAAAGGATGTGAATGGCAAAATGGGGCACTCAGAAACATCTAGAATTGTCTTAAAACTCAGGAATCTACTTTAAAAGTCATTTGCTTTCCTGTTACAGCCCTGCTATCTCCATATGTTATATTCTCCCTTGGACAGAGTGCCCTCTTTAGTAGTGAACACAATGTGGTTTTGATATTGAGTAAAGCTTAATTTAACGTTTAGTTTTATCTATGGAAACCTGGGGTTCTTCAGAAGTCTAGATTGTGCTAAAGGGAACCAAATGAGAGTCACTTGGCCTCAACAAGAAAATAAATCTGCCCCTCATTCTCCCTCTCTGAAAATGGTTTGGACAAGCCCTCCTCTGTCTCTGTCTTGTAGAATGCACACTAACTTGGTTCAGCTTTACTGATGGTCGATAGGTCCAGGAACACTCACCCAAAATAGCTTCTTCTCTTGTGCAACCTGGAGAGGAGCAGAGAGGGACTGTTAATAGGGAGCCTCATTGTTTTACCTTTTGAGTAGTTTACTATTTTAGACAAGCTATCAGGAGGTATCAGGAGGTATCAGGACATACTGAGGTGTGAAGCAGGGTTTCAGGGCTATCTAGTTACTGACAGCTGTGAGCTGCCATGTGGGTGGTGGGAACTGAACCTGAGTCTTCTGCAAGATCAACAAGTACTCTTAACCAACGAGCCATCTCCCTAGCCCCCTACTCTATCTATCTATCTATCTATCTATCTATCTATCTATCTATCTATCATCTATCTATCTATCATCTATCTGAAAACTCCCTCTGTAGATCAGGCCAGTCTCAAACTCACAGAGATCTGTCTGCCTGTGCCAAGCACTGGGATTAAAGGTGTACACTACCACCACTTGGCATATCATTATTATCTTATTACATTCTACAAATAATTTTATCTGGAGCTGGACCTGAGGTTGATCTCTAGAACCCACATAAAGGTGAAAGGAGAGAACTGACTCTATAAAGTTACCTTGTGATTTCCACACATTTGCTGCTGCACAAAGATGCCCATACACAGACATTACACAACAACAACAATAATAGTAATAGTCATTATACCGTTATTTTAAAAAAATCTTGATAAATATATTCATATAATTTAGAACATTTTAAATTTTTCCATTACCTATTGATTCCTTTTCTGTCTTTTTATTTCTTGTGTGTCTGTATACAGGTGTTGCGAGCCGCTCTGGCCCACACTTGGGGGCCAAAATGTCTGGTACTGCTCTGTCAATGTTAGGATCCGCACTGCCAAAAGCCTTGTGGGCTAAATTGTTAGAGCCGGAACTGCCCCAGGCTGTTCCAGTCTGCAAGTCGGGGTTCAGCAAGAGAGAGGGTGAGGACGGACATGAGGAATGGAGACCAAACAGAGTGTGATTCAATCCCGTTTATTCTTCAGTCTCTCTTCCTAGTCCAAGTCTTGAGTTCCAAGTCCCTAGTTCCTAGTCCCTAGTGCCGCCAAGTTCCAAGTTCCAAGTTCTAGTCTCGAGTCCCATTCAAGTACAAGTGTCTAATCCTAGTTGCCTGTCTCAAGTCTCAAGTGCCTACTACCAAGTACAAGTGTCTAATGCCTACTACCTAGTTCTCTGTCTCGTGTCTAATGTCTAAATCCAAGTTCTTCCTCCAAGTGCCAAGTGCCTAATACCTAATGATTTCTTCTTTCTGCCTTTTATATGTCTCACTTCTAAGCCATGCCTTTAAGTCACACCCTTAAGTCTCACACACCCAAGGGAAGATCCTGGGTATCTAAAACAAGATGTTATCAGAGTGTGCTCAGCTGTTGTAGGCTATTGAAATCAAGTCTCTTGTCAGGGTATATGGCTCAAGATGGCTGCAAGGATGATAGCCGCCTTCTGTCGGCTCCCCACATATGGGTATGTAAGTTTACACATTCAGGCATCAATACTGAATATCTTTCTTAATAGCTTGTCACCTTTTTGTTTTGTCTTGAGACAAGGTCTCTTATATAGCTCCATCTTGCCTGGAACTTACTATGTAGACCAGGCTGGCCTAGAACTCACAGAGATACACCTGTCACTGCCTCCAAAGTGCTGGGATTAAAGGTGAGACCCATTCTGCCCGCTCCAGCTTAAGTTTGAGATATGCTCTTTCACTGAACCAACCACAGCTCACCAATCCAGCTAGGCTCCCAGGAGCCTCATGTTCTGAACTCCCCGCTGAGACACTGACTATAAACACAAGCTGCTCTGCCAGGGGTTTGACCAGAGCTGTGGGCCCCAATTCAGGCCCTCATGCTTGTCCAGCAATCACTTCTCCCACTGAGCTTTCTCCTCAGCCTCCTTTCTTTTCTTCTAATGTACATTTTCAAACACTAAGGAAATCTCCAAATTAAACAGAAATATTTTTCTAGTAAACAACACTAACAGAACACATTGTGCATATTAAAGATTTTATTCTATTCTACTATGTGTATGTGTGCACATGTGAGTGCAAGTGTCTGTGGGGTCCATACAAAAGCAGCTGATTCCCTGGAGCTAGAGCTACAAAAGGTTATAAGCTGTCTGTTGTCGGTGCTGGGCAACTCCAGTCCTTGACAAGAGCTGTGTGTGGTTTTAACCACGGAGCCATTTGTCCAGCTTTTACTTGTACTTGGTAGTAGGCACTTGAGACTTGAGACAGGCAACTAGGATTAGACACTTGTACTTGAATGGGACTCGAGACTAGAACTTGGAACTTTTACATATGTATTTGAGACAGGGGCTTGCTAGCTTAGCCTGGACTTCAGCTTCTTACCCCCACTTCTAAAGTGCCAGGAATACAGGAGTCAGCATGCATCTAGTTTATGCAGTGCTGATTTCCCAGTGTTTTTGCACTATTGCCACTATTGACTGAGCTATATACATCCTAAGTCCCATATTTTGTATTTCCTCATTTTTAAAAGTTTGCATATGGAATTACCAAGTGAATTTAAACATTCTGGCAGCATAATTTGTATTTAAGACCAAAGAAGAGTGCCAGGCACAGTGGTATGTGCGTTCAACCCCAATAGTTGGAAAGCAAGAGGCAGACAGACCTCTGAGTTCCAGTCCAGCTTGGTCTATATTATAGCAAGTTTCAGGCTAGCTGAAGTTACATAGAGAGACCCTACTGAAGAAAAAAAAGAAAAGGAAGAGGAGGAAGGTGAAGGGGAGGAGGAAGAAGGAGGAAAGAATGAGAAGTTGTTGTTTTGAATTATATGCTATATATCTAGTCTATAATAGGTCATACTTGTTGATAGCCTCAAATATATATTATTCCTTTTATAGTATATAAAAACAAGCTAAATACTTTTATTGCTGTTCTGGGATGATGGCTGTGTTGAGCTATTGTAGCCTCAGAACCAGGGTGCTATTGTTGGATAGTTAGGAACAAGACTACTCACACACACACACACACACACACACAGACACACGTACACTCACGCACACACACACACACACGCACACAGACACACGTACACTCACGCACACACGTACACACACGCACACAGACACACGTACACTCACGCACACACGTACACACACACACACACAGACACACACACACACAGACACACACACACACAGACACACGTACACTCACGCGCACACACACACACGCACACAGACACACACACAGACACACGTACACTCATGCACAGACACACACACAGACACACGTACACTCACGCACACACACACACACACACGTACACTCATGCACATACACTCACAAACACACACACAGAGGGAGAGAGAGGGAGAGAGACAGAGAGAGAGAGACAGAGAGAGGGAGGGAGAGAGAGAGAGAGGGGACACTTTGGATTTCACCAGAGTCTATTGTAGCACAATTTACATCTGCAGTTTTGTTGATTTGGGTCTTCTTTTTCTTTACGTCATTTTGCCTGAGGGTTCACCAACCTTATTAAGTTTTCAGAGAATCTTTGTTGTTGTTGTTGACTTTGTATATTGTTTACAACCTCTACCTCATTGATTTCTTCCCTAATTTGTATTATTTCTTGCCATCTACTGAGTTTGGAACTGGATTTTTGCTGGTTTTTAGAGCCTTGAGGCGCCTCTTTGAAAAGGCTCTTCCTGGTTGTCAGCTTGAATACATCTGGAATGAACTACTATCAGAAATGGAGAGCTCACCTGTGATCCAGATTTGAGGCTGGAAGACACAGGCTTCTGACCTGGATCTTGACATGGGACGACACATGCTTTTGATCCAGATCTTGAGGCATAGTGGCATGAACAGCTTAGGTCCAGGCAGGGTAGTACACACTTGTAATCCCAGGAGACCAAGGCAAGCAGATCTCTGAGTTCAAGGCCAGTCTGGGACAGAGCAGGTTCCAAATCCAGGCCTGTGGTACACACCTTTAATGTGAGCCATACTCCTGCTGGAGGCCTACATAGAGACAATGGAAGAAGGCAGACTCACTCTTCTGTGCCTGCTTGCACTTACCAGCACATCTGTTGGAACCTACTTCTTCAGGACTCCAGCGTATACAGAAGACCAGCTGTAACTCCTACCTTGTGGGACCGAGCAATGACTAGATTATTGGACTTCCCATTCACAGCTGCCCATTGTTAGGTTAGTTGGACTGTAGACTGTAAGTCATTACAATAAATTCTCTTAATATATAGAGACATTCCATAAGCTCTGTGACTCCAGATGACTCTAGAGAACCCTGACTAATACAAATTTTTTTTTTTTTTTTTTGGAGATAAGGTTTCTCTGTGTAGGCCTGGCTGTCCTGAAACTCTTTCTGTAGACCAGGCTGTCCTTGAACTCTCCCTGCCTCTCAAATTCTGGGATTACAGGCATGCATCACTACCACTTAGTCAAGATTTTTTAATATGATCACTTACAGTATAAACATTCCTCTTAGGCAGCTTTGGCTGCATCTGGAGGTTCTGATGTTGTTCTGATTCAGGAATTTTTTTTAACAGTAATATACATTTATTTAAAAAGATGGATTAACTGTTGAGTCTTTCTGTTCTTTTTCTTGTTATTGAGTTCTACTTTTATTACACTGTGGCCTGATCGAATATAAGAAATTACTGTGACTGTTTCGTGTTTGTTAAGGCTTCATCTGTAGCAATTATGTGATCAGTTTTGGAGAATGTTCCATATGTTGCCAAGAAGAATGTATTCCCTCTGTTGAATGGAATATTCTATATACATCTATTAAGTTGCATTGATTCATGATATATTTTAGCTCTGAAGATGCTTTACCTAATTTTATTTTGAAAGACCTATGTAAATCTAACATTGGGATGCCAAAGTTCCCCACTGTTATTGTTTCAGAACATTTATTCACAGACTATTATGCCATTTATTATTTATGTTATAAAATTATGGACCCCTATAATTTAGTGCACAAATGTTTACAACTGTTATTTCTTTTTAAGATTTTATTTAATGAGTCTGGAAAGGTGGCTCAGTGGTTAAAAGCACTGGTTGCTCTTCCAAAGAACCTGAGTTCAATTCCCAACACCTACATGTTGTTCACAACCGTCTAGAACTCCAGTCCTTGGAGTCCTGATGCCCTCCTCTGACCATTCCAGGCATTACATGCACATGATTCAGGGATATTAATACAGGCAAAAGTAACAACAAATATTTTTAAAGATTTTGTTAGTTTGTGTGTGCACACGTGCAAATAAGTGTTTGCACATGTGCATGAATACATGTGTGCATAGGTAAGCATATTTGTGTGTGTTGCATGCATGTCTGTTCATGTTCATGTACACGTGAGTGTGCATGTCTGTGTGCGTGTGTTTGTGTATGTGTCTAGATCTGTCTGTGTTCATATGTGTGCATATCTGTGTAAACATACAAAAGAAAGAAGTCACCACTGGGTCTTCTTTAGTCACTTTCCCACCATTTAATTTTTTTAGAAAGGTTATCTCAGTGAACTTGGAGCTTGCTGGTTTGGCTAGACTAGCTGGCCAGCAAGCCCAGTGATCCTCCTGCTTCTGCCTACCCAACACCAACATTACAGGACTATGCCGCCATGCATGCTTATTTTTTTTCCTTTTTTTATTGGATATTATATTTACATTTCAAATTTTATTCCCTTCTCCCATTCCCCCCACCAACCAGGAACCCCTTATCCCATCCCCCTCCTCTTGCTTCTATGAGGGTGTGCCCCTACCTACCCCCATTCCCACCTCCCCACCCTCGAATCCCCCCCCACTCAGTATTCACCCTTCACAGGACCAAAGATCTCCTCTCCCACCTATGCCTGACAAGGCCATCCTCCCCTACATGTACAGATGGATTCATGGATCCCTCCCTATGTGCTCCTAAGCTGGTGGTTTAGAACCTGGGAGCTCTGATTGGTTGGTATTGTTGCTCTCCTCATGGGGCAACCAACCCTTTCAGCTCCTTCAGTCTTCTTTCTAACTTCTCCATTGGGAACCCTTGATCAGATCAATGGTTGGTTGTGAGCATCTGCCTCTGGGTATGTCAGACTCTGGCAGACCTCTAAGGAGACAGTGATATCAGGCCCCTGTCAGCATGCACTTCCTGACATCCATATCAGTGTCTATCTTTGGTGACTGCGCATGGGATGGATACCCAGGTGGAATGGTCTCCAGACGGCCCCTCCTTCAGTTTCTGTCCCACACTTTGTCTCCATATTGCTCCCTTGGGTATTTTGTTACTCCTTCTAAGAAAGACCTAAGCATCTACACTTGTTCTTCCTTCTTCATGAGCTTCATGTGGTCCGTTAGTTGAATCTTGGCTATTTCCAGCTTTTGGGCTAATATCTGCTTATCAGTGAGTAAATACCATGTGTGTTCTTTTGTGATTGGGTTACCTCACTCAGGATGATACTTTCTAGTTCTATCCATTTACCTAAGAATTTCTCAAATTTATTATTTTTAATAGCTGAGTAATATTCCATTGTGTAAATGTACCACATTTTTTGTATCCATTCCTCTGTTGAAGGACATCTGGGTTCTTTCCAGCTTCTGGCTACTATAAATAAGGCTGCTATGAACATAGTGGAGCATATGTCCTTGTTATATGTTGGAGGATCTTCTGGGTATATGCCGAGGAGTGGTATAGCTGAGTTCTCAGGTAGTGCTATGTCCAATTTTCTGAGGAACTGCCAGACTGATTTCCAGAGTGGTTGTACCAGCTTGCAATCCCACCAACAATGGAGGAGTGTTCCTCTTTCTCCACATCCTCGCCAGCATCTACTATCACTTGAGTTTTTTATCTCAGCCATTCTGACTGGTGTGAGGTGATATCTCAGGGTTGTTTTGATTTGCATTTCCCTGATGACTAAGAATGTTGAGCATTTCTTAAGATGCTTCTCGGCCATTCGAGTTTCCTCAATGGAGAATTCTTTGTTTAGCTCTGAAACCAGATACACTGAAACTAATAGAAGAGAAGGTGGGGAAGACCCTCGAATACCTAGGCACAGGGAAAAGTTTCTGAACAGAACACCAATGGCTTATGCTCTAAGATCAAGAACTGACAAATGGGACCTCATAAAATTGCAAAGCTTCTGTAAGGCAAAAGACACTGTCAATAGGACAAAACGGCAACCAACAGATTGGGAAAAGATCATTACCAATCCTACATCCGTTAGAGGGCTAATATCCAATATATACAAAGAACTCAAGAAATTAGACTCCAGGCATGCTTATTTTTTAAGACAGGGTTTCACGTAGCCCAGAATGGCCTTGAACTTGCTGTGTAGCCAAGGATGACTGAACTTCTCTTTCTCCTGCCTCTCCCTTTGAAGTCCTAGGTTATAGGTGACCACCACATTCTTTTCTGTTTGTTTGTTTGATTGATTGATTGGTTTGTTGCTGTTTGTTTGTTTGTTTACATGAGTCCTGGGGATAGAACTCAGGGCCTCACGATTTCATGATAAGCACCTAGCCCAACACATTTCACATTTTTATTATAACAAGCCAAATGGGATTTACTAAGACAATAAATACATTTTACTTTTTTTTTTTTGTTTTTTTTTTTTTTTTGGTTTTTTTGAGACAGGGTTTCTCTGTGTAGCCCTGGCTGTCCTGGAACTCACTCTGTAGACCAGGCTGGCCTCGAACTCAGAAATCCACTTGCCTCTGCCTCCCAAGTGCTGGGATCGAAGGCGTGCGCCACCACTGCCCGGCTTAGATCTTACTTTTTTATTCATTCTATCAACTTCCATTTTAATAAGAAACTCTAATGTATTTAAAATGCAGCAACTAATGGTGAAGGACTAGCCTTTGCCTATTGATTTTAGCTGTTTATTTTCTGAGTCATCTTCACAGTCTCTCTCTCTCTCTCTCTCTCTCTCTCTCTCTCTCTCTTTCTCTCCATCTCCTTTTATTCATTTATTCTTTTATTCTTGTTTTTCTTCCATTTGTGTGTTTGTGGTATGTGTATGATATTTTGCATGTGTGTCCTTATGTCTGAATGTGTGCATTTGTCTGTGGAGGCCCATGACTGATATCAGGAATCCTCTTCAATTGCTTTTCTACCTTATTCATTTAGGTAGGGTCTCTCAGTCAAACCCAGAGCACACTAGTAGTAAGATCAGTATAGTTAGCCATCTTGCCCTCTCTGCCTTCTGAGACTGGAATTACAAGCGGGCTGCCATGCCCACTAGACATTATTGGATTCGAAGACTATTAACCCCAATCTCCACATCTGCAGAGTAAATGCTTTAACTACAGAGCCATCTCTTCAGCATTTCAGAAACATCGTCTTATGACATAGTCCAGGTCAGTCTCAAACTCATCTCTGTGCTTCAGCCTCCCAAGTACAGAGATTACAGACATGCTCCACCACACTTGGCAATAAGGAGTCATCTGTGAGGAACAAACCAAGCCTTTACCAGACACCAAGTCTAGTGGTGATTTGATCTTAAACTCCTCAGCCTCTGAAACTGTAAGAAACAGATTTCTGTTGCTTCTAAGTCCCCAGTCTACAGTATGTTTTATTATAACAAGCCAGATGGAATTTACTAAGACCATTAGAATAGTAGATCTAATGTTTAATTAATTCTAGCAACCTCTGCTTCATAATAAGAGAGTTTAATGTACTTAAAGGAAAGCAATTAAGAGTGAAGAACTTAATTTTGCCTATTGGCTTTAGATGTTCATCTTGTGTGCTGTCTGTCCTCAAATTCCTCCATCACTGTCGATTAAGCTTATTATTTGTATAGTGTATGATTTTATCCCTTTTTCTTTTCCTTTCCATATAGTTCTTAGTGATAACATTGGGTATTGTGATTAACACACCAATATAACAATCATCCATTTCTGAGGTTGGTCTGGAACTTCCTGGGTAGCCAACATTGACCCTGTGCCTGCCTCCACTCCCAACTGCTTACAGACTCCAAGAGGAGAGACTGCTTACAAATCTCCACACATTACTCTCAACATCAGTTATGGAGAATTTTGACCTCTGTAGATTAATAATAATAAAGAACCTCAATTAAAAATTCACAGCTTTAGCCAGGCACATGGCACACACCTTTAATCCCAAGTACTCAGGAGTCAGAGGCAGGCAGATCCCTGAGTTCAAGGCCAGCATAATCTACAAAGGGAGTTCCAAAACCACCGGGACTACACAGAAAAATCCCATCTTGAAAAACCACCAAAAAAAAATCAGTTTTAAAAAATTATTTCAAATGGATTAGAAATTTAATCCAAAATGCTGAACTATAGACTTTTACATAAATGCATTCAAAATGTCACTGACTATTAGAGTGAAAAAATAAAAATATGTAATACCATGTGCTGGCCAGGGTTTGAAAGAACTGGAATTCTCATATATCGCTGATATTGGTATAAAATCACTCTGAAAAACATTTGCCATATCACCCTTGGACTCCACTCCTATGTGCTGGTTTAGAGAAATGAACACTCGTCTGCATCTGAAAATCTATATACAAATTTAAAAAGAAACTCTATTGATTATTACTCAAAACCAGGAGTCTGTCTGTCGGTTGCATGGACAACCAAACTTTGATAGTGAAAGGGTTAAAAAATTTCAAAAACTCCTAACAGGCTGAACAGAACCAAGAGTGCAGGTCAGCTTGGTAGTGAGCTCCGTGTTTCAGGAACTTGGCTGACCACACGATAGATGGTTGATTACAAATAGGCTCTTTGAAAATAGTCTGTACAAAATGTTCCCCATGACTGTTCCTTGGACCCTGTCACAAACTGAATAATGGGCTGGGACTTTCCACAGGTGCTCTCCAATAACCCTCCTTCACTCCCCCTGGGTTGTGGTTTCCCCCCTAAGTTGTGGTTTTTGGCTTTAAATTCTCTCTGTCTCCAAAGCCCCGGGGTCAGACCCTACTGCCCCTGTGTGGGTCATGGGTCTTGACCTCAACATGTTGATCGAAATATACCTCTTGCTGATTACATCAAGCTCGGTGTCTTGTGAGTTATTGGGTGGCCACGAATTCCTGAGGCTTGGGTGAGGTCCTCCTTTCGTGAGGGCCTTACAATAAATGATACAGTAGGAGGAGAGACTACCCTGCAGGAATAAAAACAAACTATTGATACAAGAGCTGAAATGAATCCCCAAAGCATTGCTCTGAATGAAGTAGCCCTGCATGAGGGCAAAGAATACATGCTATATGCTATGAACTGAGTGTTAGTATCCCCCAGAATTAATACTCAAAGCCTAAACCTACAAGATGGTATTTGGAAGTGTGGCATTGGGAGGTGATGCCTTCATAAATGGGATGAGAACCCCTCTTTTTTGTTTGTTTGTTTGGTTGGTTGGTTTTTTGAGACAGAGTTTCTCTGTGTAGCCCTGGCTGTCCTGGAACTCACTTTGTAGAGCAGGCTGGCTTCAAACTCAGAAATCTGCCTGCCTCTGCCTCTGCCTCTCAAGTTCTGGGATTAAAGGCGTGCGCCACCACTGACCGGCAAGAACCCCTCTACAAGAGCTATGCCCAACACACACAAGAACAGCACAAGAAAGAAAGGCTACTTTAGAGTAGTGAGAGGGAGAGAGAAAAAGTGGATGGTGGGATGTGTGTGTGTGTGTGTGTGTGTGTGTGTGTGTGTGTGTGTGTGTGTGTGTGTGTCTGTGTGTGTGTGTGTCTGTGTCTGTGTGTCTATGTATGGCAGTTTTACCGGGACAGTTTACAGAGACAGGCTGTAGGGAAGAACAAGCTAGACACAGGTGAAGACAACAAGCCAGAGAATGATAAAGGAGCC
>JANHMN010000011.1:2476148-2507532 GCA_030674055.1 Rhabdomys pumilio
AGAAAAAGTGGATGGTGGGATGTGTGTGTGTGTGTGTGTGTGTGTGTGTGTGTGTGTGTGTATCTCTGTATGTATGTCTGTATGTGTCTGTGTGTATGTCTATGTGTGTGTGTGTGTGTGTGTGTGTGTGTGTCTGTGTGTGTGTGTGTCTGTGTCTGTGTGTCTATGTATGGCAGTTTTACCGGGACAGTTTACAGAGACAGGCTGTAGGGAAGAACAAGCTAGACACAGGTGAAGACAACAAGCCAGAGAATGATAAAGGAGCCAGAAGATTAGAACATATTGCCAAACTTAGTATGAGGCCAAGCAGAGCAATTCAGACAGAAGCCAAGAGAAGCCAGTCAGCTTGTAAAATTAGATTGTATGGAGCCTAAAAGCTTTCAGGCCTCAGCCTACCAACAGTGAGAACAGAGAAGGAAACAACACTCTGAGCTAGGGCAAGGTGAGTATTTGTCCAACGTGGGTGTAGCTCTCATCTTATCCCACCGTCTGAGGAAATAAAAGCAACATTTACATCTCCCTTTGCTAAAAGCCTTTAAATTCCACTCCTCAAGGTCGATTCCTTTATTTGGCCACTTCCTCCTGAAGCTTACCACCAATGTTCAGCTGTCAAAGTAGTGAAGTCCATCAATCAAAAGCTCCTTTGGCTCACCTAATTAACATGCCCAATTAAAATTAAATACCTCATCATAACACAGGGTTTCCCCTTTCCCTTTGTAAACTCCCATTTGCCTATGAGTGTGTCTCCTGTCTACTCAGAGGCAGGCATTTTTCCCTCAAGGCAAATATCCCTTCCCCTTTCCTCCTAGTCCTGTCATCGCTGTAGTTATCTCTTATTCTACCCTTTGTCCCTCTGGAGCAAATAAATCTCCTTTGTGCTTAGAACTTGGTTAGTGTGCCCGAGGCCATCCTTCATTGCATTTATAACAAAAATGACATAGAAAGATGGCTTAAATTATGGCTTTGTAACACAGTTTTAGAACTCTATAGTGCAGTGGCTCTAAATCTGTGGGCCATGTCCCCTTTGGGGATGAACAACCCTTTCACAGAGGTGGCCTAAGGCCATCAGAAAACAAGTACTTACATTATTATTCTGAACAGTAGCAAAATTACAGTTATGAAGTAGCAACAAAAGTCAGTTTTGTGACTGAGGGCTCTCCGTAACATCAGGAACTGTGTTACTAGGTTGCAGCGTGTATGAAGGCTGAGAACCACTGCTGCAGAGTCTAAGATGAAGACCTTACAGCCAGGCACGGTGACAAATGCCTTTAATCCCAGAACTTGGGAAGAAAAAGCAGGTGGATCTCTATGAATCTGAGGTTAACCTGGTCTACATGGCAAATTCCAGCCAGCCAGGGCTTCACAGTGAGGCCCTGACTGTAAAAAAGAAGAGAACAGACTGGAGGGTGTATTGCCAGCTGAGGGCCTTGCTCCTCAGCTTTGTGCTGTCGTTCTCATGGAGTTTTCTAGTCAAAACATCTGCTTCTGGCTCTTCTATAAGCGCACCTCATCCCATTCCTGAGGGCTTCACCTTCACAACCAAATCACCTCCTAAGATCTCACTTCCTAATGCTACCATATTGTGAGTTTCGGCGTTTATAAGAAATGTTGATAAACACTCAGTTCATAGCATATAGTATGAAACTAGCTGATTGGATCAGAATACTGTATGCATCTTTTTCTGTCTCCAAGGAAAACACTTAACCACTGAAGGTAGACAGAACCTTACGGTGAAAGAATAGACAAAAATATTCTATCAAATAAGCCCAGGAAAAGAACAGATGTCACTAAGATGTCACTACTCTAATATCTGATAAAACATAACTTCAAATTAAAATTAGTCAGAAGAGATAAAAAGGCCACTTCAGATAGACAAAGGGAACATGATAACCAGGAAGCAGGGATGGGGTGTCAGGATAAGATACAGCCCTTAAGAACATGAACATATTGGTCTATTTTGTCCCGTAGACTCCACTGCCAGATGTGGTTTCACTACTAATGAATAACATATCAGATTATGTAGCCACCTGTGAACTGTCCCACTGGCTACAGAAGAGACCTCGTGCTGCAATCAGTTCGAGGTGAGCGAGTCCACTAGCTGTAGAGCACTAGTTTCTGCTTCTAGCTTCTTTGGGCACAGCATTAAGTGAGGTGGTGTGAAGCCCAGCGATGACACACTGGTTTTTAGAACAAGTGGGAGTCCTGATCTGGCATGCTTCTTTCCAGGGCCATTTAATGCCTTATCGTGTGGGGATGTGGAGGTCACCCTTGTGAGGGAAAAAGTGGGATGGAGAGCAAGGCGTCACAGGCTCCTGCGTCTCCATCCTGACCTGCCAAACATAGCGTTAGATCTAAGATGGCTCCCGGTACACCAGTGTGCCAACAAAAAGAAACTGAGGCTGTGGCGGTGGCTGCTTCCCAATCTTCAGGGAAGTCCTAGCAGGTGAAGTCCACTCCTTCTGAGTAATTTCATCAGGAAGGGCTTTCACTGGGACATGGTGCGGGGGTGTCAAGATACGATTGGCCGAGGATTTGGGGGTTTGGGATTGACTCAAGCACTGTGTATAAACTTATGTGCTGGGCAATAAACTCAGATCTGCACCCTGATGCTGGTCACCGGAATTAGAGTTCCTGGGATTCCTCATGTGACTCCTTCGCCCCGCTCCCCCCCCCCCAACACCCGCCCCTATGCGTTTACCCAAAGAGAGTGCAATATTACCAGGAAAAGGAGACATCTGTGCTGGGCAGGCCAGTATAACAGCTATGCATTGTTTCCTAACATTTTTTAATTGATCAAATTTGAATTTGAATGGATAAAATTTAAGCTTTACTGCTATAGCTTAAAGTAGTATAATAATAATTATGTTAATAAAATATTAGGAATACAGACATGCTAATCTTGTATGAGGAATATGGGATAAGAGGAAATAGAAAATACACATAAAATATAGGAATGGCTAACTAATTCCTTATTTTTAGACAATGGTATCTTACAAAGAATGTCTCCTTTATGAGCTATATCCTCACTAAAATTGTGTGTGGATCTGGAATTTTAAAAAGTAATCTCAAGGGCTACAGAGATGGCTCAGCGGTTAAGAGCACTGACTGCTCTTCTGGAGGTCATGAATTCAAATCCCAGCAACCACATGGTGGCTCACAACCATCTGTAATGAATTCTGATGCCCTCTTATGGGGTGTCTGAAGACAGCTACAGTGTACTTACATACAATAAATAAATAAAACCTATAGGCCAAAGTGGGGCCAGAGCAAAAATAAAATAAAATAAATAAAATAAAAAATAAAAAGTAATCTCAAAAATGTTCTCATAATTCTGATAGCAAAAGCGGGCAAATCATACACTGAGATCTTCTGTAGGTTAATTCAACCACATGCCACGTAAACACAGATTTCTAATTTAGAATCTTACATGTCAAGCATCAATATATCAATTCTTTAAAATATTTTGGACAGGAATCTAGAGAGATGGCTCAGCTTTTAAAAGCAATGCCTATTCTTCCAAAGGACCCAACTAGCAATCATCTGTAACTCCAGTCTCTTGGGATCTAATGCCTTTTTCTGGCTTCCAAGAGCACCAGGCACACATGTAGTACATGGACACATATGCAAGCAAAACACATAAAAAAAATATTTAGGCCAGGAGGCAACTTAATATTAATGAAGACCACTAGGCCAGAGAATAAAATCCCAAACTAGGTTTTTGAGAATTACACAGAAAGAAGCAGTAACTATTGAGTACCATGTGCCAAGTCTGTTCAAAGCTACATACTGTAACTGCATTTTTTGGCTACTTTATTGAGTTCTTCTATCTACCACCCTTCTAATGCCCAGCACTAGGCAGCAAGAAAGAAGCTTAGAAGGGAAGAGGCTCATAGAGCTCTTGGCTACTTCCTGCTGATTAGGGGCATTGAGTTCCTAGGGTCAAGTCCAGTCTTTGTCATTAAGATATCTTCAACTAATAATCCAGCAAAATAGCAAACCAGCAATCCAGCAAACAGCAAGAGCAGCAGCAATGGGCAGCAGGGGAAAAGGGAGGGGCAGGGGGAGGAGAAGGTTTTGCTTGGTTGGTTGGTTGGTTGGTTGGTTTGTTTAATTTTAAATTTTATTCTATGTATATAGATGTTTTGCCCACACATTCCACATGTGCGCAGTCTCTACAGAGACCAGAAGAGGATAACAGATCCTGTCGCGAGCCATCATGTGTGTGCTGAGAATTGAATCTGGATCCTTTGAAGAGCAGCAAGTGCTCTTAACCACTGAGCCATCTCTCAAGCCCCTAACTGGGATGTTGTCAGTCAGTGTTCACATTTAACTGTTATTGCCCCTCCAGAGCTTTTAAATCATTTATGTGGTATCATACCTTATTAATCTGTTTCACCGCCATAGTTTTTGCCTGGCTCCTTGCTATCTTGATATCAGTTCAAAGGTTCAGCCAAAACTCCTGATTATCTGGGAAGTATGAAAGGACCATAAGGCACAAGGTTCAATCCCCAGGAGCAAAAAGAGAAAAGAAGCTGGGAGGCAGGGGATGTGTAGGACTAATCTGTTATAGACAGACCAATCCCAGGAGAAGGAGAAACAACTGTTGAAAGGAGTCAAGACAGTGTGCAGACTCAATGAGATACATCAACCGGCTTTAACTAACCCAGTGGTTACACAAAATCTTTGCTCCTCAAACTTTACAAGTATACTAATAACCAGGAGGTCTTGTTCAAAGGCAGATCTGGATTCATGAGGTTTGAGATGGGGCCTGAGATGCTACATTTCCTGTCGCTGTCTTCAGACACACCTGAAGAGGGCATTAGATCCCATTACAGATGGTTGGGAGCCACCATGTGGTTGCTGGGAATTGAACTCAGGTCCTCTGGAAGAACAATCAGTGCTCTTAACCACTGAGCCATTTTTCCAGCCAGAGATACTACATTTCCAACACACTCAGAAATGCTGCTGCTGCTGCTGCTGCTGCTGCTGCTGCTGCTGCTGGGTCTGGAAACCATACTTTTGAGTAACAAAAATATATTAAAGAAATATTAGGACTGCAGAGAGGGCTCAGTCAGTAAAATGCTCTCTACAAAAACAGGACAATCTGAGTTCAGATCTTCAGCACCCACATAAAACCCTGGCCCAGCAACATGCAAGCATGCCACTCCCCCTGGTGTTGGGCAGAGGGCCAGGCAGATTCTGGAGGCTCAATGGCTAGCTAGCTTAGGAGAAATGAGAATTCTAAGTTTCAGTGAGCAGCTGTCTTAAAAAGTAAAGCAGAGAGCAAAAGAGGAAAACCCCTGAGGTCAACCTCTGGCCTCCACATTTACAGATAATAAGTGCGTTTATATACACTCACACATATATGCATACACCTCAAACATGTAAAGGATCCAAAAGAAACTTTGAATATATTCATATACATTAAACTCTGTGAGAGTTTGTGACTAGTGGTACTTACAGTCAGGAGTGAGGTAAATTATATATTGAATAAACCTTCTACCACAAAGCAACACCGAGCCTAAAAGGTACTATTACAGCCATATTTCCACTGTGTACCTATACGATGGTAACACTATCCACTAGATACAAGATGGGGAACAGGTTTGGGTGGATAAATAGTAATAAGATAACATTTATTGGGTACATAATATACTCTGCACCAGGCTCTCTGTGTGTTATTTTATTTACTCTGTAGGACATGTTTATGAGGTGGATATCATTGCAACCCTTCATAAGTCTGAGGAAACTGAAACGAAGGTCTTATCAATTAACTGCTGGTAATTTGGATGTCTATAGTTAATGTAAATGTGGGCAGTCCATAGCACTGCCCAGTGTTGTAAGTATGCTGCCTGGGGCTCAAGAAGAGTTATTCTTGGGCTAGTGAGGTGCCTCAGAAAATAAAGGTGCTTGCCACAAAACCTGACGACCTGAGTGTGGTTACCAGAGCTCACATGGTAGAAGATGACAAATAATTCACTGACTTCTACAGCTCTGCTGTTTTAGCATGCCCTGTCCTCCACCTCCACCACCCCATCATGCAATAAATAAACAAGTGCAAAAACAAAAAGAAGAAAGTTGCTCGGAGCCAGGCATGGTTGCACATGCACCTTTAATCCCAGCACTCTGGAGGCAGAAGCAGGCAGAGCCCTGAGTTTGAGGCTAGTCTACAGAGTGAGTTCCAAGACAGTGAGGGCTACAAAGAGAAACCCTGCGAAGGGTGGGGGGTTAGTAGAAAAACACACCAAAGAACACCAAGGAGAGAGAATGTATGTGTTTTTCAGAGCAACAGAAATCTAGGAGGAATTAAGACACTAGAGTAAATTAAATGATACAAGGAGAATCACAATCAGACCTTCCAACAGCTGCCAGGCTTGTTTTATTTTCCTTTAGCCTTACTACACAAATTATTACCAAAAAATCTGAGGATCAATATTTAGGGGTTTTTTTTTCTTTCTTTCTCTCTTTCTTTTTTCTTTCCTTTCCTTTTCTTTTCTCTTCCTTTCTTTTCTGAAGCAGGGCTCATCTCCTGTAGCTCAGGCTGGCCTCAAATTGTTTTGTAGCCAAGAATGACCTTGAACTTCTGATCCATCGACTCTACCTTCTGAGTGTCCCCTCCAACTATTGATATCTACCCCAATTCTAGTGCTGGTTTTTAGCTTTTTAAATAAGTAATTTTATCCTCTGCTAAGATATTATTAGTTTGTTCTTTATCCCTAAGATTTAGCAACTTTTGGCAGCTGGAGAGATGGTTCAGCAGTTAAGAGCCCTTGCTGCTTTATTTTTGGGATATGTATAGTTTGAATTATTATTTTCTTTCTTGTTTTTAAAGACAGGGTCTTAGTGTGTAGCCCCGCTGAGCAAATGTGATTAAAAGCATGGAATACTATCCTAGATTGGTTTCTTTCTTAACAGATCTGATGACTTTACAAACTTTTCTTGTGCACCTTTTATACTGCTGACTTGTGTCAGCATCTGTGTCATCAGGTAAGTTTACTGTTTCGGCTGCTAATTTTATGTTTGTCAGTAGGATTTTAATTTCATGATACTATCCATCTATCCTGGTCTTTAAAAAATACATTTTAGTAGAACCAGGTATTAGGTGCCTTCTGAAATAGATTCTGCTGAATGGATTAATACATTTTGAAGGACTAATAAATCCCAAACCTGTCATAGGCTAAGTATGCACTCCACCGCCAAAGAACACCCCAGTTCTTCCCTTTATTATTAAAGATTTACTTTTTTATCTTTGAAATTGCCTAGTCAATCTTTATTGATGTCTAGAAGACCAGACTTGATGTCTCTAAGTTAGATCTCAGTGTTTGCCACACAGAAATATGCTTGCAGGGATGGCAGGGAAGACCTGAGAGGTAGTGGTAGTTACCCACAATCTCATTATCTCTGCTTTTCTGGGAACCCACCAAGTTTAAGATTCCAATTTCATTCTTCAGTTTAGTGGTGTTTGTAACTGGATCTGACATATGATATCAAGCTTGTTTTCCATTTTTTTTTTTTCCGAGACAGGGTTTCTCTGTATAGCCCTGGCTGTCCTGGAACTCATTCTGTAGACCAGACTGGCCTTGAATTCAGAAATCCTCCTGCCTCTACCTCCCAAGTGCTGTGATTATAGGTGTGCGCCACCACTGCCCAGCATTGTTTTTCAAATCTTATTCAGATGTTTCAGCCAATCTAACTATATTGTGTTTCAGTATGCCCATCTGTGTCAAAACTTTTCCTGAGGAGATGCAACACACATCTCCTCACTACAAACAGGAGCTCACAACAGACCAAAGTGTGGGTGCTGCTGAAGTTGAAGGGTGCCCTTCCAAGTGCATAAGTTTGTCTAAACTACCTCCAGGCAGCTGGCAGGGTTTGCCTCTTCCAGGTAGCTGGTCTCAAGAGTCTTTGCAGCTCACCTGAGCTCCATCTCAGAGGGACTCAGTTTTATTGCTTACTTTGGTGGGAGCAGTCTTGTGAATCTGGTCAGTTTCAAGGACTTCCTGAAACTCTTTTGAGTTTTTTTATTGTTTTTTTTGTTTGGTTGGTTTTTTGTTTTTGTTTTTGTTTTTGTTTTGTTTTTGTTTTTGTTTTTGTTTTTGTTTTTTTTTGAGCCAGGGTTTCTCTGTATACTCTTGGCAATCCTGAAACTCACTCTGTAGACCGGGGGTGGGGGTGGGGGGCTCCAATCCATAAGAGATCTACCTGCCTCTGTCTCACTAGTGGTGCAATTCAAGGTGTGAGGCTGCACATTGCCTTCCTCCTTTTAGTTTTTTACCTTACTATTTAAGGAGCTTCCCCTCAGGGTTAGCATTCTTTCTAAACTCCACCTCCACAGTTACCTGGCAATAGCCAGGTATGCTCCACCCCACAGTTACCTGGCAACAGCCAGGTAGGCCGACCCACTATAAAAGGGGCTGCTTGCCCCCTCCTCTCTCTCTCTTGTTTCTCTCTTACCCTATTAGGCTCTTCCTGTCCTTATTCCCTCCCCCCTCTCTCCATGTGCTCTTGGACGGCCTCTACTTCTCTACTCTCTCCTTCTCTCTGCCTTTCTCTGCCTCTACTACCTGCTTAACTCCCCTCCCCATGCCCTGAATTAACTCTATTCTATACTACACTGTCTGTCGTGTGCCTGGTTGCTCAGGCGGAAGAGATGCCTCTGCATGGGCCCGCAGAGACATCCCCTTCCCCCACACCTCACCACACCTCCATAGAGCCCCTCTGTCTTTATCTTTTTATAAACACATATGGTGCTGTGACACATGGCTTTTTATTTCTTCACAACACTAAAGTGCAAATATTGTATTTTGTCTGTTTTTTCACTCTGGAAGTGTGGCTGGCTTCAATGCTGTAGGTATTCAGCAAATCTTGAACAAACCTCTAATTAGGGGATTCAATGTCTTGTGTTTTGGTTTCCACTTATTTATGTCTCATACTGTTAGGTGTGTGTCACGAGCTAAGAAGGTAGATACATGTAGTTAGTATAACAAAAGTTATATATTTTATTATACTCATTATATTTTGTTATACTTAACAAAAGTTATATTTTATTATGCTCAGTGTCATCATGCAGGGTTTACGCTCTAATGAATTTCTTACAGTCCTAAGCCTGTCTCCCCAAGGCTATTTACCTGTGTGACCTCTCAGCTTCAGTTCAGGTCTAATCTCTAACAGAAGTCTCTAATTTGAGGGTCAGGATCCTGGGGGAGATTCTCTAGCCACAGACCAGATCAAGGTGCATCTCTCTAGATGTGTACAGCAAAGTCTCTGCTTATATTCTGTCCAATGGGCATCATGGGGTTCCAGGACAGTATCTGGTTATCTTGTGTAAGTAATGTCACTGGGCTCTAGTTATCAGGAGCAGCCTTGGGTGCTGTGGGGTTCCTGACTAATCTATGTTTGTATGTCTAAAAGCCATTTCTTTTTATTATGCTCATTACAGGGTGAAAAAATTTTTCTGGGTCTGAGTCATGCTTTTTGGTTTCTATCTCACTCCGATGGTCTAAGTTCATCAGAGCGCAGAATTAGGGCCACCTATTCCTAGAGGTCTGTCTCTGGGGTCCCGTGGCTGGTGTGTAGTGAGTCCTCTGGTCTCAAGCCAAGTCCCTGGTCCCGTGCGAGTTCGTTCTGGACCAGGCACAGCACTGGGACAGTGGTGGGACTCTGTGGGGTCGACATGCCTAAGGTCCAACCTAGCTTTCTAGAGCTACCCAGCGCTTGGTTCTCTGAACGCTCGTGACGTCCCTCCCCCGCAGCCGCAGTGCTCCTGCCTTACCCCCGCTGCTTCCGCCCGCCCGCGAGACTCCGCCCTCTCCGCCAGGAGAAGCCAATCATCACGCACGCCCTTGGCTCCGCCCTAGCGCCCTTCGACGCGAGCCCTTCCCTCCTCCCACTCGCTGCCCGCCCGTCAGGCAGGAAGGCAGGCAGTAGTTCTACCCACGGTTAGTTCTCTCCTCCGTGTTGTCCTTCTTCCTCGTTCCCGATCGCCGGCGGCGGCGGCGGCTACACGGGCGGCGGCGCGGTTCCTGCGGGAAGCGCAGCACAAGCAGAGAGCGGCAGCGGCGAAGCGTCGATCCCAACGCGGCGGCGGCTGTGCAGCCAACATGGCGGCGGCGGCGGGCCCGGAGATGGTCCGCGGGCAGGTGTTCGACGTGGGGCCGCGCTACACCAACCTCTCGTACATCGGAGAAGGCGCCTACGGCATGGTTTGGTGAGTGTCTGCGCTGGTTTGCAGGCCTGGCCTCACGCGGTCACCCTCTGCCCCCTGCCTGTGGCTGATCTGGACGCAGCCGCGGCCCTTCCCGCGCCTTGGCCTCGCGTTCCGCGGCGCCCCGGACTCCTGGCTTCTCCTTGGCTCGCACTTCTGGAGCTCTGGGGCGGGGTCCGGGAGCCTGTCGAGCCTTAGGTGTTGCCTCGCTGCTTCCTGACCTGACCCTCGTTTGCAGTTGGAGGGGCATCCCAGACTGAGGCCAGGACTCGTAGACTCCCAGTATTGGTCTCAGCGTACTTTCGAGGCTTCTCCCTCGGGACGGGAACGGAAGTGCACCATGTCCCCTAATTTATAGCATTATACCCGCCACCTTTTGACATTAGATTAAAACCAGGCATTCCATTAGATGCTTGTCGGTGGTGGCGGCGGCCATGGTTTTGCAAGCCAGATAATGGGCTTGTGTGCTGAACACCAAAATATTTTTCTTCTCTCCTGTGTACGTGAACAGCATTCACAAAATATTTAAAGTAGAGCTAATGATGCGTTTTACTTTCTAAAAAACATTAATGGCACATAGTTGGTTGTGGACATATTGAATTCTTGAAATTTCAAAATGGATTTAAATATTATACCGACTGTGTTTCAGGAAGGATAAGCCAACATCATTCTTAGAATTATTAAGAAGTATTTGGAGTTAGGCCTAATTTGACTTTAAATTACCCCGTCGCTAACCTCATGAGTGCTCTCTTAACAGTGAATGTATCCATACGTTTTAGCCCAATTACTGTGATAGTTTCCCCTTAACGTTTTAGTATTCAGTATGTATACACAGCCCTGATAGTGTTTGCACGGTCACTTGCAGGATTTCCTGTATGTGGAATGATGAAGTGTATTGTTTTAATTAAAACAAGTTCGTTTATCGAAGGTCTCTGAAATAGTTTAATTTTACTTGGGTAGCCATCTTGAGGAAAGAGAAGACACCCTTTTCCAGGTAAGGTATTCAAAGGAAGTCTTTTTCCCAAGGGCGAAGAACTAGAATCAGGCTTTGCTATACAAAGATCCTGTTTTAAATGCTTCAGCTCTTCAGCTATTGTATGTGCCTTTCCTTGATTTATTAATAATCTCAGGACTTCAGCATATTTTCCTGATGAACAAGTCTATTTCAGAAATGCGTTCCAATTTAAATGGTCATAATTTTAGAAATGCCAGAAAAGACTCATGGATAGTTATATTTATGAGCAAACTGTTTCATAGTATACAATTAGGAAGGTAAAAGTGAACTGGACCTGTGAATCAAAAGAGAAATTAAATTAGATCACAGTTACTTCTTATAAAGGAATAAAAAAAAGTACTTTCCACATCATGTCAGCCTTGCATGTATTACTGCCCTTGTACCTGCTGGTAAATATGCCAGTAACTCTTATTATTCATACTCATGATTACCAACCATAGTCTCATTTATTTTTTTTTAAAGTATATTTTAAATAGGGACAAAAAATTTAGGATATGTCAGTTGAACCCACACACTCTCTACCACCCTGATAAGATGGTTTATTATATTCTGTTGCTGTTGACCTTTGAAGTTTCTACTTGCTGTGCAGAATTCTTTTTAAAATTCAGATTTTAAGGGCTAGAGATGTGACTAGTTAAGAGCTCAGGTTCAGTTCCCATAGCAGCTCACAGCTGTCTGTAATTACAGTTCCAGAAGATGAGATGTTCTCCTAGACATTCATTCAAGCGAAATGCCTATTTGCAAAAAATAAATAAAATGATTTTTTTTTTTTTTTTTTTTTTTTTGAGACAGGGTTTCTCTGTGTAGCCCTGGCTGTCCTGGAACTCACTCTGTAGACCAGGCTGGCCTCGAACTCATAAATCTGCCTGCCTCTGCCTCCCAAGTGCTGGGATCAAAGGCGTGCGCCACCACCGCCCGGTATGAATTTTTTTTAATACAAGATTTCTTTGTGTATTCTCCCTGGCTGTCCTGGAACTCGGTTTGTAGACTAGGCTGGCACCTGCTTCTGCCTCCCACCTGGCACCTACAAATTTTAATTTCTAAGAAAAATGAAGATATAATTGGAAATTAAATCCTAGCATCTGCCTTTTATCTCCAGATTGATAACGTGTATCTTAGTATTTATTTATTATTCTTAATTGTATGTTATTAGCATCTGATCAGTGTTGACTTTATTGAGGCTTCTTAGCTTAAGTATCTACTTTAATAGTTGTGATCTTTAAAAAGTTGGAGAGATGGCATAGTGGTTGAGTACCTGCTGCTTTTGCAGGACCTAAGCTCAGATCCCTGCAGCTACATTAGGTGACACCCCCCACTAGAGTACACACACTAAAAACTGAATTTAAGAATAACTCTGTAAAAAAAAAATTATTTAAGGGATTTTCAACTGTTCTTTAGCAAGATTTCCCTAAAGTATCGGGGAATTGTGCCTGTTTTTTCAAGTTCCCTTCTAATTAATCATTATGTAGAAGACAAAAAGATACGATGTCCCATGGAAGGTGCGGGGTAGATAGCTCAGCAGTTAAGAGCTCCAGCCGGGATTCAGTTCCTAACAGCCTGTAACTCCAAGTAGTCTTGATGCCTCTGACCTCTTGTGGGTTCCTCTGTGTGTACACACATATGTATGTATATGAATACACATAATTAAAAATAGAATGTATTTAAAAGAAGACTGGAGTTTGAGTTGGGCATTTAAGAGTGGATGTGATTTTGATAGATAATAGGAACAAGTAACAACTTGAACTCTTGAGCCTAATCTTAGACAAGTATTTAGGTAAAACACTGTAGAAGACTCTATAAGAAAAGTCCGTGGGAAAGAAAGCATTGCTGTTTTTGATAGTGATAGGCAAATTTTAATTTTGGTGGTGATTCAGCAGTCAGGCCATTGTCGCCATCTTAGGATGTAGTAATTGAGTGTCAGTGGAGCTGAGGAATCTTGAGCAGACAGAATCAGTCATAAGAGGTCTTGTGGAAAGCCATAAGAGAGTTAATAAAGATGAGGCAGTCATAAGTGGGTTTAGGTTTGAAGATTTCGGAGCTAAAATGAGACAAGGTGTAGGACTGGTGCCGTAATCCCAGAGGGATACTGAGGGCAGAGCAGGTTTACCATGGAGAGAGAGAGATGGCTATGTCAGTTTGTAATGTTTGGAACGCAGTCTGGAAAGGTGGCTCAGCATTAAGAGAATTTGTTCTTGCAGTTGGCTTGGGTTCAGTGGTAGCTTGCAACTGCCCTTAACTCTGGCTCCAGGGGATCTGACCTCCTCTTCTAACTTCACAGGCACATGATGCACAAACATAAGCAGGCAAAACATACAGAAAAGAAGAATCTTTAAAAAAAAAAAAGAGAGAGAGAGAGAGAGAGACCTTTCTATATAGTGAATAATAGTTAAAACCTTAAGTAAAGAAGTACAGATTATTATTTAAGGCACTGGTTTCTTAAAATTCTAAACATGCGTGTTCAAACATGTTTTTGGTATAATATTTAGGGGATTTTCAGGAGGGTTCATGATCCCCAGTATGGGTAAGACCCACTGACAGAACAGGAGGAATAAAAGAATCACTAGCAAGAAGAGAACTGCTGGGCTATATAGAACGTCAGAATAAAGAAATGGAAGTTGTGTTCTAGGCTGTCTTTTAAGATAATTGTCTTTTTGGTTTTTCGAGACAGGGTTTCTCTGTGTAGCCTTGGCTGGCCTCAAACTCAGAAATCTGCCTGCCTCTGCCTCCCAAGTGCTGGGATTAAAGGCATGTGCCACCACTGCCCAGCAAAATAACTGTTTTAAAGAAGATCTTTTTTTTTTTTTTTTAATGTTTGTTTGTTTGTTTGTTTGTTTGTTTGTTTTATGTAGTGAGTACACTGTCACTTTTTTCAGACACTAGAAGATGGCATTGGATCCCATTACAGATGGCTGTGAGCTATCATGTAGTTGCTGGGAATTGAAATCAGGATCTGGAAGAGCAGTCAGTGCTCCTAACCTCTGAGCTATCTTTCCAGCCCCCTAAAGAAAGTCTTTAAAAAAAAAAGTATCTATGTGTGTGTTGTGTGTGTCCCTTGAAGGCCACAGGCATTTGTGAGTCACTTGATGGCAGTACTGAAAACTGAGCTGGAGTTCTCTGCAAGAACAGCAAGCACTTCAAACCCTGAGCTATTGCTCCAGCCCTGGATGAATTTAATTTTGAAATACTGTGTTTCTGTATGTGACAGAGGGGTTGGGAGATTCTTAATTTAAGGTCAGGCTAATGAAAGGGGTGAGAGGAGGAGCTCTGAGAAGTAAAGGAGTGTGGTGTGTCTGCCTATAGGTATCAACAAAAGGCAAGTTATAGAAAGGCCAGGAACTTTGGTGAAAGGGACCAGGAAACCAAGACTTGATACTGTCACAGGAACCCAGGGTCCTGGTAGTCATTAAAAGGTTATTACAGGGAGCAAAAGCATACAGCTGAAAACAAGGTATTATATTCTTTACTCTATTTAAGTTCCTGTCAGAATTCTATTATGTTCCTTTTCTTGATAGTGCACTATTCCATTCTCTTAAGATTTTGTGATTAAAGCATTCACTTCTATGTCACTTATTTTGCGCTTTGTTTTGATGTGTGTTTAAGAAGTATGCGTCATCTAACCCTCAAGCAAAATTGATTAGCTTTTCTTTTGTTCTTTCCTGTGAGGTGATTGAGAGTGTTTAGGTAGCTTGCTCTAGGACATGGCTAGAAGCATGAGTCAGCGAGACATGACAGGCCAGGAGTATAGCTCAGTGGAAGAGGGCTTGGGCCTGGTATATGTGAGGGAACCTATCCTGTCCGGTCCTGAGTGATAGTCAGAAGATCTTAGAGTTGGGGTGGGGGCACTGCAAGTATAGCTCAGTGTGGTGCTTGCTTAACGCCAGTAACAAAACATTATTTATGTTTTTTTGCATCTCATTTTAGCCTTCCTTAAAACTTTTCATATAAAGTTATTTACTCAAAAAGAGCAAATCCAGTTCTTATCAAGCACAGAATTCACTTGGTTCCTGCATGGTAGTAACTTTGTCTGAATAGGATATACTTGGGCAGTAGCACAGACTGCTAGTGCTGTACAGGAGGAATGCTGGATAAGAATGGAAGGCTCTTTATGAGGTCTTGCAGATGTTAAGTTATTAAACTATGAATAGTTTACCTTTAAAAATGCTTTGTAGGCAGAGAGAAGCAATACATGCAAAGGCGTGTGGTCAGGAAAACCACAGATGGAATGGCTACAGTAGAGGACACCTTGGGGGAGAGTCTGTGGTTGTGACAGCTGGGAAGTTGGACTTGGTATTACAGAAGACTAGGGAATCACAGGATGGCCCTCTTTTCTGCAGCTCTTTATAAAATCTGTGGCTTTGCCTGCTCTGTCTATCCTTGCTTTTATTTCTGTTTTGTGTGTGTGTGTTTTGAGAAAGAGTCTAGTAGCTCAAGCTGGCCATTGACTCACTGTGTAACTCAGGATGATTTTGGACTCTGGCACAAATGCTGGGATAATAGGGTGTGCTGCCACACCCAGCTTAGAATTCAGATACAGTTGCTAAACTAACGAGTCTAAAAATGTAAGGAGACCTACTCACATAAACATCAGAAATGTAGTGTTTGTGAACAGTCTGTAGACTATAATATTTTATATTTAGACCCTAAGGTCCTCTTGGTAGTTAGCTCTGTTACCCTGTTACATGGGTTTACTTGGATTGTTTTCAGTTCTTAGGTATTATAAAGGTTCTTGTGAAAAGCGTCCAAGTTTCCCAGGCAACCATATGTACTTATTAATTAAAAAGAGTTGAAGCTGAGCAAGGTAATCTAATCTATCCCTTTGATCAAGCACTGGGAGGTAGAGACAGGCAGGTCTCTTGAGTTCAAGGCCTAGCCTTGTCTACATAGTGAGACCTTGTCTCAAAAAACAGAACAATTGAGGGGGGAAAAAGAGACAGTAAAAACAATATAAGAACAAACAAAAAACCAAAAAAAAACAGTTGAAGGCTGGTAAGATGACACAGTGAGTAAAGGGGTAAAAGTTTTTTTGCAAACTTGGTGATGTGAATTGGGACCTTTGGAATGGAATCCATGTAAAAAGCTGTGTAAAAATACATGATAGCATGTGTTTGTAATTATAGCACCCCTGAACATCAAGTTGGGAGGTGGGGATAAAAGATTACCTTGTAAGCTCGTGGGCTACCTAGCTGGAGTAACAGCAAATGACAAATAAAAGACCCTGCTTGAAATAAGGTAGAGGGCCAGGACCAGCCCTTGAGGTCCTCTGACCTCCACGGGTGTCTTCACACAGATACACAAATAAGTATTTGAAAATGTTTCTTTCCCTAAATGCTACTTGCTGTGCAACTTTAGAATGGTCTTTGTACCTTTGCATTCCTTCTCACTTCAGAAAGTTTCCACTAATAAAGGCTGACTGCCTGACCTTTGACAAAGATGCCAGGAGGGTACTGACTTGAGGCTTTATGGAATGTGAGCAGAGCCACTAGATGGAGAAAGTTACAGACAACTAAGTGAGAGGTTCCTCATTGACAAAAAAAAAAAAATTGAAAGGATCATGTTCTGTCTGGGATTTTCAAACTGTCACCTTTCCAAGGGCTGTCAGGGCCTTCACTCACCTTATGTAATGAAACTTTATGGGTGACATTCCTCCCTTTTGAAGCATCAGCACTTTGGCCTTTTCTTCTCCAGCCCCCCTCCCCTTTTGTTTTCCTTTCAAGTTATCTGTTAACCTTCACACACAATTTTTAGGACCACCAGCAGCAGGCAAGGGTTACCTTCCACCTGTCTTTGCCTTTTCTTTGTTTCTTCCTTCTTTTTTTTTTTTAAAGGCATGGTATTGCTGAACTTAAATCATCCCTTTGCCTAGATTAGCTGACCAGTGAGCTCTAGGAATTCTTTTGTGTCCACCTTCTAAGTGCTAGGGTTATAGGTATTCACAGTTACAACTGACTTTTTGTGTGTTTCTGAGGATCTGAATTCAGGTTATGCTTGCTTGTTCAGCTAGCATTCTGCCTGCTGAGCCACATCCCCATAGTCCTAAAGACATTCTTGACCATGTTTTCTAAGGTTAGTGTTCCTGCCACTTGGCTGCAGTGTTCATTCCAGCATTTTATCTAGTTTATAGTGTTGCTTCAGTGCAGTAAGAGTAGCATAGATTTTGTTCAGCTACATGCAGCTGTGAGAAATTATCCAACATTCATATTTTGTGAGGAGTGTAAGAGTGCCAGGGAAGTGTTGAGTGTGAATACCTGTTGTACTTGTCACTTTTCTCGTGACTGTGACAAAATACCTAGCAAGCAGTTTGGGTGTAAGGTGGCTCAGCAGTCAGAATCCTGACTACCTGACTTGGATCCCTGAGAACCAACTCCTGCCAGTTGTCCTCTGAACCCCGTGTGTATAAAAAAGATAAATTAGCATCAGATTTATTTTAAGAGAAAAAGCTACAGAATAGTTTCACACTGAAGGAGTCTACAGACATGATAGTTATATGTAGTAATCAATTCTGAATTGGCACAATTGGCAAGACTAGATTGAAATCTAAACATTGGGTTGCTGGTAATGATTCAAATGTTAATGAGTTTGGAGGTTGCATATTATGTTGGTAAGAAAGGCACATTAAAATTTGCATTATTTTGAAGAACTATATTTAGTTTCTTTTTTCTTAAAAGTTGGTGAGTTACTCTGAGGAAGGTATTTATATAAATTATTTGCTGAAACTTGAGAGGAGTTTGCAGACAGCTAGCTAGCTGAAGGAACTTTGGCCTGGAAGTCAGCAGATCCTAATCTAAGTCCCATGCTTCAGCAGATATGAAAATGTTTGCTTACTTTGGGTGTTGTTTTCAGTCTAGCAATGCTAAAACCTATCCTAAAATTTATACATTTTCCCCGTGAAATCATCTTTGTTTCTATTCCATTGTTTGAATCAGATCATTTTAAAAAGAAATTCATACAAGTTGAGACCTTTTCCACGAGTTAGTGGTTCTCAACCTTCCTAATGCTGCAGCCCTTTCATACAGTTCCTCGTGTGATCCCAACCATAACATTTTGGTTGCTTTTTTCTAACTGTAATTTCGTTACTGTTATGAGTTGTAATGTAAATACCTGTGTTTTCTGATGGTCTTGAAAGGGGTGTTCCACCCCCAGGTTGAGAACCATTGCCCTACACCTTCTAAAAAACAAACAAGAGTCACCAACATGCTCTTGAGACATTCTGCCTGTGATTGCACTTTGCTAGTATTTTCTGGTTTTTTATTATTTTTAACCACACATATGCATGCAGATGGCTCTAAAGGCCAGAGATGTTGGGTCTCCTGTTAAAAAACAGTGTGAGCTGCCTGATGTGGGCATTGGAACCCTTGTCCTCTAGAAGATGAGTAAGTGCTCTTAACTGCTAAGCCATCTTTCCAGGCCCCTTTTTGTTTATTTGAGTCATTTGACCAGGCTGGCTTCAAACTCAAGTTCACTTGCCTCTGCCTCCAGTACTAGGAATAAATTCATGTGCTACCATGCCTATCTCCCAATCCTTTTTGATAATATTTTCAAGTAATCTTTTGGGATAGTCCAAATCATGTACTATTCATTCATTGACAATAAAATATTTTTAAAGAATATAAGAAATCTCTAATACAAAGAGATCTGGAAAGAAAATAAATTTGTGATTCTCTTATCACTTCTGCTTTTTTCATTGCTTAAGTTTTATTCTTTTGGTTTTTCAAGACTGTTTCTCCGTGTGGCAGTGGCTGTTCTGGAACTCACTCTGTAGAACAAGCTTGCTTCCTCTGCCTCCAGAGTGCTGGGATTAAAGGTGTGTGCCACCACCGCTTGGCAACTTAGATTTCTTTTCATCTTATCTTAACTGTGCTAACCTACGTAGACCCCCTTACAGAACTGAAAAGGACAGTGGAGGTAGAGGGCATTCCTTACTCCTTCTTTTGTTAAAAGGAAAGTCATTGTTGAAAGATGGCTGGGTTTTGGAAGGTGATCAAGGACAGACAAATAACTTAAGACATGGTGGGCCTTTATTTAGAGGGGAACCTGACCGATTGTCTTATTTGTAAAGTTAAATCTTTTACTTACTAAGTTTTCCATTTTTATCTAGTATTTGAACTGTATTCAAATAATTAGACATTTATTCATTAGAAATTGAGTATTATTGGTCTTTAGTTGTTATGAGAAGATACAAATCGGAAGCAGGCTTCATTAAGAATTATAGTTGGGCATGGTGGCACAGCCTTTGACTTGGGAAGAAGCAGCAGACAGGTCTCTGTAACTTAAAGGCTGGTGTAGTCTATGTAGGTAGTGTATTCTAGACAAGCCAGTTAAGATTATATAGTGATATCCTAATTCAAGACAGACCAAGAAGAATAAAAAAGGAAAAGAAATATTACAGAAGAGAGATGGAGACCAAAAAAAGAAATGTGAACAAATGAAGAAACCGTGAAAAGAACTAGCTCAGGGAGGATTTCAAGGAGAGGAAAAGGCACCAAGCTTCCCCATCCAGGGCTGTGTAGGCAGAGGCAAAAACTGGACAAAGACCAAGGTAATCTGTACTGACATTGGTTAGTTCTCTGGACTGTCATGGGTTGAGCCAGGGGAGCGCCGTTAAGTTCTATGCTTACCTCCTCGGCCTAACCAGAGAGAGACTCATGCTCTGATCTTGAGCTGCCCGTCTAGTCAGGAGGGATGAAAACCCCTTGTCCATCTCCGACTCTGGATTTGTTCGCTGTTGACTTTAACTTGTCTGTTCAGCACTAGTCAACTCTGCACTTGCTTTGCTGAAGATCAGTTACCTTATGTTCTCACATTAGCATAGTCAGCTTATTACCATACCATGGCAGAGAAATAACTATCACAGCCACTAATATAACTGTAGCTTTTGTTAGTTCATGCAGGATGATTTGGGTGGAGACTTGTTTGAAGCTGAAGTTTGGTCTGTTACTATTTTTCTAAGTTAGGGTTTATTTGCTATACAGAGACTCTGTGACCAAGGGAGCTCTTATAAAGACTAACATTTAATTGGGACTGTCTTACAGTTTCAGAGGTTTAATTCATTATCATCATGGCAGGAAACATAGCAGGGTCCAGGCAGATATGGTGCTGGAGAAAGCTGAGATTTCTGTGTCTTCATCTGAAGGCAGCAGAGGATAACTGTGTCACTGGGCGTGGTTTGAGCATAAGAAGACCTCAACACTTCCTCCAACAAAGCTACAGCTCCTAATAATGCCACTCCCTATGGTCCTATTGAGGCCAATTATAGTCAAACTACTACACTATTACTTTGGTCTATACTGTTAGCTGCATAAGAAGTGAGAATACATGATTGAAAGGATAGTATCTTGCTTTACATGTCTTCCTTAGGGGCCTTCAGGGGAAGGAGAGGCAGCTTGGATGTCTCAGAGCCAACTACAGGCCCTCTTATTTCTCTTCCTCGGTGCTTCAGACTGCTGTTTTTAACTCTTAATCTTCCTTTTAACCCCTGCGTCTGTTCTCATTGCAGCATATGAGAACAACTTGCAGTTTTCACCAAGGGCCTTTCTTTCCCATTTCAGAGAGTCAGCTACTGCATCCCTCTGGTTATAGACACCACATCAGTTCTTCCTTCTTTCTGTAAGAAAGGCCTGTCTCTTCCATTTATGCAGTAATTTATGTTTTAGTTTACAAACTGTAATCCAGTTCTGTCACTTCTTTGTTCAAATTCTTTTCTTTTTTTTTTTTTCTTTTTTTTTTTTTCTTTTTTGTTTTTTTGTTTTGTTTTTGGTTTTTGCTTGTTTTTGTTTTTTGAGTCAGGATTTCTCTATAGCCCTGGCTGTCCTAGAATTAGCTCTGTAGACCAGGCTGTCCTCAAACTTTATACCTTTGCTCCCTTGTGTAAATTTTGTTTGTTTGTTTGTTTTGGGTTTTGGTTTTGGTTTTGGTTTTTCAAGACAGGGTTTCACTGTGTAGTCCTGGCTGTACTGGAACTCACTCTGTAGACCAGGCTGGCCTCGAACTCAGAAATCTGCCTGCCTCTGCCTCCCAAGTGCTGGGATTAAAGGCGTGCGCCACCACCGCCCGGTTTAGCATCAGATTTCTAACTACAGTCCCTGTAAGGTACTGGAGCATATGCACTAATCATCTGAGTAAATCCAGAGCGCTTGTTACTGTTCGTTTCAGAGCCAGGGTCACTTTAGGCCAGCTTTTATTTTATTTTCTTATTTAATGGTTTGAACTTGATTTAAAAAGAAAAGAAAATGGCAAAAACCCAGTTGCAGTGTCTTTGTGAACTATGAAAGAACCAAGTTAAAAGTAAGAAATACTTTTTAAAGCAGTCGCTATTGTCTACCTACTTATTTTTGGAACGTTAATTTGGATCAGTCTAACTTGTTTAGTATCTGAAGACAAGTTAATTTTTATCTGTGCAATAAAGTGCTGTAGTTTTGTGTTCAGATAATTAAAGTTCACCAAAATGGAAGGCTTAGAGAACAGCTTAATGGCTTCCTCTAAAAATAACCCATTCACAGTTGATAGGTAGCAGTTTAGTTGCTTAGCGTTGTGTACAGTATGTGGTGCTTTTACATAGCTACTTTATTCAGACAAATATTTTTGAGCCCTTACTGTAAGATATGGCTGTATGAAAGTCAAGTGTAATCAGAAACTCCACACTCAAACAGGAGGATTGTAGAGGGGTGGGCATTTGTTCTGAAGATGTTATCGTTATTTGAATGTTTGGAACATTTCCTTTGGAATTACCTTTAGTATTAGCCACAAATCATGAGGAAACCAGCCCCTTAATTTTATATCACAGCTCAGTGTATTAAGGTGCATGTTCTTCAGATGCATGTGTGTGCTTATTTGGGTATTGTTCCTCAGAAGCCCTTCTAACTTGTAGTATTTAAAAGATTTGCTTTGGTGGGTATGGGAGGTTTTTTTTTTTTTTTTTTTTTTTTTTTCCTTAGAAAGGTTTCTCTGTGTAGACCACACTAGCCTCAGACTCAGAAATCTGCCTGGCTCTGTCCATTCATCCATCCATCCATCCATCCATCCATCCATCCATCCATCCTATATGTGTGTATGAGTTAGTACCATAGGTGTATGTATTAGTACACATGGAAGTCAAAGGTGGGCATTTGGTCCCCTGGGACTGGAGATCGAGGTGGATGTAAGCACCTGAGATGGGTGCTCAGGTTCTCTGAAAGAGCAGCAAGCATTCTCAACTATTGAGCCATCTCTCCAGCCTCTTTGTTTTTTTGAAACAGTATTTCTTCCTTAAACCTAGGGCTCACCTGATATGATAGACTGCCTGGCCTCCCATTTTCTGGACTCTGCCTGTCTCCACCTTCTAGGACTGAGATTATGAACACACAAACCACTGTGCCTTGGCTCACGTGGGTGCTGAGGATCTGAACTCCAATTCTCCTGCTCCCACAACACACATTTGGTCAGCTGTTCTCCATTCTTCTCAGTCTTTTAAACATCCCCTTTGAAGTATAATTTTTATGTAATAAATAGCATCTTTGGGAACAGGGTAGGGAGTGGAAAAAGTGGCTTATGGCTGTGAGTATGTGAAGTCCTGAATTCAGTTCTCAACACCAAGAAAAAGAAAAATGGTAAAACATTTTGTCATTGAGGTTTGGTTGGTTGGTTGGTTGGTTGGTTGGTTGGTTGGTTGGTTGACTTTGTAAGGCAGGGTCTATGTAGCCTTGGCTCTCCTGGAACTCATTGTGTAGACCAGACTAGCCTCAAGCTCACAGAGCTTGCCCACCTCTGCTTCTCATGTATTAGAATCAAAGGTGTGTGCCACCATGTCCCACTTAATGCTTCCTTATATAATTAAATCTTGACGCCTACATGTACCTGTTTAACTGTCACCACCAGCACAATGAAGTCACAGAAATTTATATCACCACAAAAAACTCTCTTCTTTACAGTGAGTCTATGCCTCAAGCAAGCACACATCAACTTTTCGTCAAGAGAGGTTACCTTCAGCTTTCTAAGAATTTCATTCCATTCTGGTTTTCTTCGGATTCATTCTTGTTACTGCACATTTCAATTCACTTTTTTGTTGTTGAACGCCATCACATTGGGTGGGTTTTCCTCAGACTGTTACTTTTGCATACCTGTTTTGTTTTATTGATTTATCTCTGAGACAGTATCTTTCTATGTTCCCTGGCTTTCCTGGAACATGCTATGTAGACCAGGCTGACCTCAAACTCACAATTCTGTCTGTCCTTCCCACTCTCCACCACCAGCTACATTATTTGATTAGTTGGCTTGGTTGATTTGGCTTTGTTGGTTTGGTTTGGTTTGGTTTTTCTTCTTCTTCTTCTTTTTTATTTATTTATTTGTTGTTGTTGTTGTTGTTGTTGTTGTTATTGTTTGTTTGGTTGGTTTTTGATGCAAAGTCTTGTATCAGGCTTTCTTTGAACCTGTGATCCTCTCAAATACTGGTATTACAGGTATGTACCTCCATATTATTTAGTGATTTTTTTTTAATTAAATAATTTTTATATAATTTACTCTGACCAATTTCCTCTCCCTCCCTCACCACCTCTCAGATTTCCCACCTCCCTTCCCATACAACTCCATGACTTCTTTCTCTTTCTTTAGAAGACAGACTGTGTGTGTGTGTGTGTGTGTGTGTGTGTGTGTGTGTGTAGTTTGAGGGGGTTGTTTTTAATTATGTATTGGGAGCAGTGGTTACTCCAAACTAGGGATGTCAGACCCCCTGCAGATAGAGTTACAACCTGACAGGGGTACTGGGAACTGAGCCCATGTCCTTTGCAGGAGTGGTGATGTCCTAACTTCTGAGCCAGCTCCCCAGCTCCCACAGCTTGTACTTTTGATGGACATTTAAGCTGTTTCTACTTTGGGGCTTTTGCACTTTTTATAAAACTCCTGTAAACACTTTCACATAGTTCTTTGTGGAAATAAAGATTCCTTTCACTTGCAGCAGTTGCTAGTTTGGCTTGTTAAATAAGTGTATTTTGGGTTTTCAGAAGCCTTCCCCAGCTACTTTCCATGGTATTTGCACCATTTGTAACTCCATTTGCTGGAACTAGTTATGTTTTTGCTATTCTAGCAGATGCGTGGTTCTAATGCACACTTGCCTTTCTACATTTCATCATATTAGTTGCAAAATATTCTATTGCCTGTTTTAATTGGATTGTTGTCTTATTTTGAAGTTAATAAATTTTTGTGGGAAGTGCCTATGGAGGCGAGAAAAGGGAATGAAATTCTCTGGAACTGGAGTTACCAGTGGTTGTAAAGCCACCCAATGTGAATGCTGGGAACTGAACTTGGGTATTCTAGAAGAACAATATGTGTTTTCAGCTTGTAAACCATCTCTCCCGCTCAAATTCCTTATTCTGTTTGTGTGGGGTTTTGTTTTGCGTTGTTTGATTTTTGAGACAGAGTCTGCATATCTCCTGCTGCCATGGGACTCACTATGTAGACCAGACACTGGCCTTTGCACAGTGGTTAAGGATACTTGTTGCTCTTACAGAGAATCTGGGTTTGACTCCCAGCACCTGCTTAATTAACTATTAACTCCACTCTCAAGGAATCCAACCCCTTCTTCTGACCTTGTCAGGTACCAGACAGACACTTGGTACACATACATATACACATGTAAAACTTTCATATACATAAAATAACAAAATATAAATTAATTTTTAAATATATAAACATGATACTTTTTATTCTCTACTTAAAATGGAAGCATGTTTAACAAATATTAAATTCTTGGCATAATTGCCAGGTTTCTTGAGCATCACTGTGAGCCATGATCTGTTGTACTCAGTTTATTTTTGAGATTGCATTTTAATTGCAGCATATATCCTTCCTCTCTGTTCTTCAAATCCATGGCCCCATTTTCATCAATTGTTTGTATGTATGTATGTATGTATGTATGTATGTATGTATGTATGTATGTGTGTATGTGTGTGTGTATGTATGTATCCATCCATCCTCAAGTACAACCTGTTTATCCATATACTACTACTTGTAATGTATGTCTTCAGGGCCAGCAATACACTAGTAGGTGTGACCTCCCCTACCACCACTCCCAGCTTTATCAGTTTTCTTGTAGCAGTTTGTGTAGATCAGTGTACTCTTAATGGTGACCTTTCCTCAGACTGCTAGTAGAGCGTTCTCCTTCTCTCCCATTACCCAACCAGTTTAAATCCTACTAGTCCTTAAAGTCTGTTTAAAGGGCTCGCCCACTGTGCCAAGAAGACAGAACCTTCTATGAATTCCCAACTTAAATCAAGCTCTATGGTCATTTTAGTAATGCTAATTATTTGTGGTTTTCTCCATATCCATAATGATTTCTTCATAATATGATCATATATTACTATGTTGGTGTGTATTAATATATGTATGTCTTTATATCTCCCCTGTGTAGTTATGAGGCTAGAAACTTGTGTTTTTCCCTCATTCTATCCATAGTGCTTAACACACTTGTAGATGATTAATAGGAATTTCAGGCCAGGCACAGTGTTTCTTCCACCCATCACTCAGGAAGCTGAACAGGAAATAGTTTCAAGTTCAACCTAGGTATGGACTAAGTAAGACAAAAAGTATTTGAGGAACTTTTATAATGTGATTCCTTCAAACTCCCCAAACTGATATTCCCATCTCTTAACTGTTAACTTTGGTACTGACCCCGTATGTCTATCATTTCCGCTGGGCCTGTACTTTGACCTTATAATGAGCTCTTTTTCTTAGTCTCCGCCCCTTGGCCCCCCCCCCCCCCTTGTATCCTTAGGCAGTGGTTCTCAAGCTTTCTGATGCTGTGGCCCTGTGATACAGTTCCTCATGTTGCAGTGACCCCCAACCTTAAAATTGTTAAATACTTCATAACTGTGGTTTTGCTGCTGTTACGATTCATAATGTAAATATTTCTGAGGCTAGAGATTTTGCCAGAGGGGTCATGACCCACAGGTTGAGAACCTCCTTAAGCCATTGGTAAAATTTGTAAACTTTCAGATCAATGCCTTTGAATGAATTTAAGATTACAGAAGAAATTGGTTACATTGGAATATTATTTCTGTGATGTTGGGACTAAACAGAATACCATTTACTATTTAAGAGAAATTAATTTTATTTGGACACAATGGTGTTCATAGTATTGTGGAGGCAGGAGGATAACCACAAGTTTGAAGTCAACCAAGGCTACAAATTTTTAGGCAAGCATGAACAGTACAGAGATCATGGCTCAAAGGAAAATTAACTCTTCAACATGTGTAATCCTTTATTAGTGCCTTGCTCGTGAAGAACATGTGGCAGTCTAACGGGCACTATTGTTTCAGACGGGATGGTGTGAGTGCGCTTGTCTTTTGGTGTTCCTAGTTCTGCTTTAGCTTCCTTCAGTCAGATCTATCATGTATTTCTGACTGAGCCACCCTCACTGTCAGTCACTCTTTGCTCTTCCCTAGGACATGTTGTAACTTGTGCTATGCAGCCTTTGTACTCAACCCAATTCGTCCCTGAAATACCACCTTCCACACATAATAACACAGAACAGTGCCTGGCATTTGAGAAGCAGTAAGAATTGTTCATAAAACTTACTGTCAGTGCCAGTACCACCTAGTTCCCAACAAATGTGGATATTGGAGGCTGAGGCAGGGTGATACGCAATGTGGACCAACTTAGTGAGCTCCTCCTATACCTAAGTAAACGTATTAGAGATGTAGGCACTGGTGGAGTGAACGGGTATGTGGGTTCAGTCTTCAACCGCAACCTACCCCAGCCCCTACCACCAAAGTGTGCTCCCTTGTGTCCGCATGTCCTTAGATCTCAGCTCCTTTAGCTTCCGCTTCCTCCCCAGAAGCAGGCCACTTCTCTCAGTCTGTCTGCAGGCTGGCCTCAGAGAGCTGCTCGCACTCCTTGATACTCACTCCTCCTTGTGGCTTCAGCAGCCACGGGTTCCCCAGATGCCAGATCTAAGGCAGCCTTAGTTCTATACCTAGTCTGTTCTCATTCATGGTACATAGATAGGCTAGGGGTTTTTATTATTTATTTATTTATTTATTTATTTATTTATTTATTTATTTATTTGTGGGACAGATTTTCTCTACACAGTCCTGGCTATTCTGAAACTCGCTGTATAGACTAAACTGGCCTAAAACCCACAGAAATGCACCTGCCTCTGCTTCCCAAATTCTACGATTAAAGGCATGACATTTCCAGCTTTAAATTGTTTAAACCAGATTATACCTAAAAGTAGAAATATGCAAAGTTTCTTAAGTTTTAGGTCCTCAGAAACTTACATCCTTATTTTAAGTTTTGGTTCCTTACATAACCTACATTGTAATGGTTATTTTTTCCTTCTATTGAGCTGGTCAGATTTAAATGCCAGCTTATATATATTGTCACTTCTAGATAAAATTTTTAAGCAAGTAGTAGCTGAGCGCTTGCTGCTTATACACAGTTAGAGGCAGGGACCAGTTCTGCTGGTAAGGGATGGATTATATCTGCATTTGTTTTGCTTTATAGTTGCTTTTTAGGCTGAGGAAAATTCCTCAAATGTCATCCTGAGGGCACCATGTTCTTTATTCCATTTTCAGTTTTTCTCACTTTTGCTTGGGATCCTGGACTTTAAAAAAAAAAAAAATTCACACAAGAATCTTGGAAGTGGAGCCGTTTCTTATTGCTTCATATTGGAAGGTATGAGCTTCCTTCTAGCTACTTGGGAGAGGCTGGCATCCGCTTGGTTTCTCCTATATAAAGTAACTTTTTTTCATTTTGTCCTCAAACTTTGGGACAATTTAAGACTAACAATTTGAAATAACAGTGGGGTTGGGGGGAGTATATGCCTTTAATCCCAGCACTCTGGAGGCAGATAGGCAGATCTCTGAGGTCAGTCTGATTCACAAATCAAGTTCCAGGACAGCCAAGGCTATGCAGAGAAACCCTGTCTTGAAAAACAAGGTGGGAGGAGAAATAGCCTTGGGCCATTGGGAAGGACTTGACCTGGTCTCATTGTTTTGGGCTTCTTGCATGGGTGGATATGGGTATAAGCCAGCTTGTGGTGATGAAGTGTCTTAGTCACTAAGGAACTCAGTGCACTTGCATCTTTGCAAGTGTGTCTTATTTGACACTAATTTTCCCTTGTCCATTGGGAGTTTTCTTGTCCACCCCAGTAGTCTCCAACCTTAATTGGCCTACTTTCTTCATAATACCTCACAGTAATCTACCTGCATTTTCTAGTCATCCTTCCCCTGTTCTGTTATCATTTTTTAAAAAGCACTTTTCTTTCCACTGATACCTGCCTTTCCTTCGTTTTCTTACTGGACCAAGGTCACACACCTCATTTCACTGTAAACTGAGAGAAGGCTTTCCAGTTCCTAGCCTTCTCTACCTCAGTTTAAAATTTCTGACTCCTGAAATACCATTCTCTTCCCCTCTTAGTCTTTTTTTTGGGGGGGTTTAAACACATAGTTTAATATTTGGACGACAGTTCTTAGTCTGTTGTTGTTTTAGTTTCTTACTGCCCTTTGCTGGTTTATCATTACTTATTTTGAGTCCTCTTTTCCCAGCTTTTCTCCCTTACAGTGAAACCTGCTATGGCTTCTGTGACTCTCACCGTCTGAGAACCGTGGTCTCCAGCACATGATCTGCAGGCATCTTAGATCTCCAAGTCAGATAGGCTAGGGATGGAACTGATGTAGAATGCTTGTCTACAGTGCACATTGTAGTCATTGTTCATATAGACACACATGTACATGTACATGTAAGTCCTTCTTGGGTCCTCTGCTAAAGGGATATACCTCCCACCCATTTCTGCCTCTGATATTTGTAAGACCTGGGGTGAAACTATAGAATCCCACATGCTATGAAAATCAAGTTGAGAAATATTAAACAGAATATATGTTCTTCCTACTGTGATGAGTATTATGTTTTCTTAATGACCTTAAAGGTCAGGCTTAACTAGAAAATTCTAAAGCTTCTTAGAGTTCTGTGGCAACAGTTTTGGGAGAACACACCCATAGCCTACTCCTCTTTGCTCAGCCACAGTGTTCTCTTCTCTTGAGCTCCAGAACAAGAGTGGCCTTTTTCACATGGGATTGCATAGTTTCTGAGACAGAAATCGGGGCAGTGAGTGACTGTGGTTCCTTCTGAGATGGGATAGTGCTGGGTGAGGTCAGTGGTCCCATAGTCATTCTGGTCCCTTTCTCTTTCCATATGTTTCTTTCCATTTGCTTGTACTCCTGCTTTTGTGTAAAAAGTCTATTCCTAGGACTGGAGAGATGGCTCAGTGGTTAAGAGCACTGGCTGCTCTTCTAAAGGTCCTGAGTTCAATTCCCAACAACCACATGGTGGCTCACAATCATCAGTATACTCATACAAAAAATAAATAAATTTTAAGAAAAAAAATGTCTACTCCTGTAAGATGTGGTTTCTATAGGGCCAGAAACTGCCTGCCTGCCACCCTACTCTCCCACCCCACTTTCTTTCTTCTTTTAGACAGGGTCTCATTAAATAGCTGGCTTTGCACTCCCTGTGTAGACTCAGTTGACCTCCTTTTTTTGGTTTGTTTGTTTGTTTGTTTGTTTGTTTTCTGAGCTGGGTTTCTCCATATAGTCCTGGCTGCCCCTGCCTCCTACGTGTTGGGATTAAAAATGTACACCGCCAGACTCAGCTTTTCATTCCTTTTCATTCTTTCTCTGTTGTCCTTTGGAATTAATTTACCCAGATTCTCTTTGTGTTTAGCAAGTGCATTTCTGTAAGGGTTTTGGGGTATGTAGGGTGTCTGTGTCTGTGTCTGTGTCTGTGTCTGTCCCTGTGTGTCCATCCTTTGCTCACCAAATTCAGAACTTGTCAAGATCAGGAACTTTCCCTCCCCCTCCTCCATCTAACAAGAAGTCTCAATTGGGAAGTACATTTCAAGTAGCTTGAGTTCTCCAGAAGCTGTGACCAATACTCCTTTGTTGCTGTGGTAACCCTATCGTAACAGGAAATGAAGTTGGTTTACCATGACTTGCTCATAATTGACTCATGTTGATTCTCTTTTTTTCTGTAAGTATTTACAAAGCATCTTCTTAAATAATATCCAGAATCGGTGAGTTTTTAATCCCATATTTGCTGGTCAGTGTGCTTCTAAGTCTGTTCCAACCCATCTCGGTCCTGGAATAGACCAAGTATTCCAAAAGGTCCTACACACACACACATTTATTTAAATTCTTTTATGTACTTTTGACGATTTTGTGCATATATGCAATGTACCTTGGTTATATCCAAACCATATCTCACCTCCCACTTCCCCCAGAAGCCTCCAGTATCTCTCTTCCCATGACCCTATACTGGTGTTTTTCTTATAACCTTTATAACCTTTTGAGTCCAGTTAGTGTACCTACATAGACATAAATGTGGGGAGCCATCTATCAGAAGCTAGGCAACCCATCATTGGCTATTCCCACAAAGAAAAAAATCACTTCTCTCTCATCAGCCATCATTTGCTTCAGCTGTCATCAGATCATCCTGAGCCCTTCTCTCATTCATTGCGAGGTGTTGATTGGCTTGAGCATATACAACCTTTCACGACATTCTTTCCCCATCTTCCAGCTCTTACATACTTTCTGTCACACTCCGTGATATTTTCTGAGCCTCGGGGAGCATGATGCAAATGTCCAAATGAAGGCTGAGCATTCAGTTTTCAGTGCTTTGACCACTTGAAAGTCTCTGCATTGCCTCCTACCCACTACAGAAAGAAACTGCTCGTCCAAGCTTCAAAGAAGCATTGAGAATTAAGGATATCAATATATTTAGAAGGCAATTTAACATGTCCATTTAGCAAGACAACATTAGTAGATGTTGAGTTAGCAGAATTAGGAAAGAGAGTTAGTGGATGTATAATTTCCCTGGCCATGGACTTTTTGACTAGATTTATAATACCAAACACAGCTCTCCTATAGAGCAGGCCTCAAATCTAATCCAAAAGTGGTGCTGTGAACTGAACTTGGACCTTCTGGAAGGACAGTATGAACTTTTAACTACTGAGCCATGTCTCTAACCCCCACCTACCCCGTTTTGAGACAGGTTCTCTCAGTGGCTGTCCTGGAACTTGCAATATATAGACCTGACTGGCCTCAAACTCAGAGATCCTCTGCCTCTGCCTCTGCCTCTGCCTCTGCCTCTCTGCCTCTCTGCCTCTGCCTCTGCCTCTGCCTCTGCCTCTGCCTCTGCCTCTG
>JANHMN010000011.1:2507542-2606791 GCA_030674055.1 Rhabdomys pumilio
CCTCTGCCTCTGCCTCTGCCTCTGCCTCTGCCTCTGCCTCTGCCTCTTTAGTGCTGGGATGATAAGTGTGTGCCATCAGGACAGATACTCTAGGCTCCCTTTGCCCTTTTTAATTGTATTTTATTTTAGTTATTTAAATGCATATGGGTGTTTTGCCTGCATGTATGTCTGCCTGTGTACATAGGATCAGGCCACACTCTGAACAGATCAGAAGGTGAAGGGAAAATAAAGAAGTCAGTTTGGTTATTTCACACTACCAAGTCAGGTGATAAAATAGAAGGCCCTACTAGTGCTTGATTCCTTCTGACAGCACTATTAGAAAAACATTTTGGTGACCATACCTTTAATCCCAGCACTTGAGATAGAGGCACCTAATCTGAGTTCCAGAACAGTCAGAGCAAAAAAGACCCTGCCATAATAATAAGCAAACCGAAACCAGTCCTGGTAGATTATAATTCTGTAAAGCAAACCAGATTTGACTAATGTTTTCCATAAAAAATAAGAATTTGTAATGTTGAATTTCTGACCAGTATTTTACAAGTTTACTTTGACTTAGTTTGGCTTTGTGCTTTATGCTGCTACCAGGCATCTTTCTAGCAGAGAACCAACAACCCCAAATCTGTTTTAACTGTAAAATGTTCTCCCTCTTGTTACAATTATCAAAGGGGGTGTTTATTTTTAAAAGTAGATCCCAGTATTGAGTACACTTGCCTAGACTATACATGCTTTTGCTGAGGAAACAAGGAAATATTTTATTGCTTTAGTCAGTGGTCAGATGTTGACATTAGTATAAAATGCTTTTGTAAAAAATATTTAGGTAGATTGTTGCCCGACGACCCCCCAAGAAAGATAGTAGTTATATTTAAATTTTTAAACCATCCTAAAATTAAAAGCAGAATTTTTATTACTTCTGTTCAGAATTACATAATTGGGTCTTAAGTATAGCTTGGAAGAAACTCCTATCCTGACTGTGAAACTATTTTTTTAGAAGGTTACTTTGTAGACTTTGTTACAGAATTATCCTAGTAACAGCCAAAAATAGAACTGTGGTTTGCTTGTAAGAAAGTTGGTAATTGGGCTGGAGAAATGGCTGCTCTTGCAGAGGACCCAGGTTCTATTTCCACCATCTTCATGGCAGCTAACAACTGCCTGGAACTCCAGTTCCAAAGGATCTGTTGCTCTCCAAAGCCACTGTACACATGTGGTGCACAGACATGTATGAAGACAGAACATCCATACATAAACTTTAGAGGAGGAGGAGGAAGTTGATAAAGGGCAGGTGAAGCTTTCTGAATCTGCATGGCGGGTCGGGGGGATAAAGGTGTGGTTGCTGGTGTTTGATGTTTCTGTTGTGTCAGAGAATTCAAATTCAGTAACAACTATGGATAGTTGCTTTGGAGGCAGAAGTGATATTCTCATCAAAGTGTTATCTGCTATTTAAGACCATCGGAAAATGTGGTGGTTTTCTTGTTTGTTTTGGGGGGGGGTGTTTGTTTGGTTTCCTGTAAACCTGTGTCAGGTTTATAGAAATGAGCATTATCTCATGAACAGGCCATGCAGCTCTTCAAGGTCAGGTTCAGCATCTGCTGCTGCTGCTGCTTTATCTTTCTGTGGGTAGCACGTTTGCTGCTTCCACAGGTATCCACTAAGTATCAGTACAGATGTGACAGATGTTAAAACTTTAATACTTTACAAGCTTGTGTCCCTTCTGCCAAGTAATTCTGTGAGCTATTTTTAATTTTCATACACACATACTTTTGGTTTTTGGTTTTTTTTTTAGCTCTGCTTATGATAATCTCAACAAAGTTCGAGTTGCTATCAAGAAAATCAGTCCTTTTGAGCACCAGACCTACTGTCAAAGAACCCTAAGAGAGATCAAGATCTTACTGCGCTTCAGGCACGAGAACATCATCGGCATCAACGACATCATCCGGGCACCGACCATCGAGCAGATGAAAGACGTGTATCCTTTTCTAACGTCAGATGTAGAGTAAATGACTTGAAATCAAGAAAAAGTGCACAAAGATTTTTAATTACTCTTCCCATATATGTAAAAGTGTGCTAAGAGATTGTAATCTGTTTAAAGTGTTTAAAACATTTTATTTTTTTCTCTATTTTATCCTTTTTTGTAACTTGTTTTAGTAAATTCCCTAGAAGTTCGGTGTTTGTCAGTTTTTCTGTAATTTTCTTTAATCTTAGTTTTGAAAAGCTGATTGCTATCATTTCCAGTCCCTGTTGTGATGGTAAAAACGGTATCAGGCAAGCATCACAGCAGGAAATAGGAACCCTAGATATACATCCAGCCAGACCAGTATCTTCCAGACCGTCCTCTACTCCTCTTCCAGCCTCAGCTTCCTGACCTTTACAGTAACTGGCCGGAGCACAGAGGTGCACCTTTTTTCCCAGGTGGTAGCAGGTGGATCTCTAAGCTCACAGTCAGCCTGCTTTACAAAGAGTTCCAGGAAAACCAGGGCTAGAAATTCTGTCTCAAACAAAACAAAAATAGAATAAACTGGCCCTCAAAGTCTTTAAGACCAGATCAACTCTGGTACATATAATTGTAGCCAGCATTAGATATCAGTGCCAAGTTGATCTAGAAGATTCCACCTCCTACTCTGCACCCCTAGGAATGACAGCTCCAAGTCTCTAGGCAGCCTTTGTCTTTTTAAGCATATCTGTGAGTAAGTGGTGTGGTGTTGTAAGGGAAGCCTCCTGCTGCTGCACCTGTTGTTCTTGTTACCTTTTGTCATAGAAGAACGCCTGTTATAAATGACAAGTTTGCTTAAGTCTTATGTCCTTCAAGTATGGGACTAATCTCATTTAGCCTGAATCTGTAGGAAATGAAATAGTATTTTATGCATAAAAATAAATGTAAAAAATCCCCTAATGAAACATCATTATGATGATGTTAAAAGTAAAGGGTTAATACAGTTTAATTTTTATAAGAAATAATAAAAATTATTATTATTATTGGCTTAGCTGAAGTTTTAGGTGCTTAGGTAGTGGGTGGCTATGCAGGAAGGAAAGAAGAACAGAACCCAGCATCAACCTCTTCTTCACATGGCTTCCTTTGGTCTTGTAATACATGTGCAGAATTTAACAGTAATCAGAAATCTTTCCTGAAGAAAGGCAGAGATTGGACTCAGTGGCAGTGCTGTTTGTGGCTCTGTACTTCCAGGTTGGTTTGTGAGGATATTGGTGACAAGAAGCAAGGAAAATGGTGCCATTACACATTGCTTCTGGACCAAAGAGATGGTGTTGATATTTGCTGTCTCCCACGCTCTTTAAGCTTTGGAGAAAATTGGTTGACAGTGGACAGTTTAGAGAACAGAGAAGTTGAGACTTCAAGATTGGCTGATATTCTGTTTCAGGTCTCAGTGTGGGCCCACAACAAGCTACCTAGGTCTTTGGTTTTTTTTTTTTTTCATGAGAGTATACCATGTTCTCTTTAGGCTCTCTCTTCTTTTGATGGCCTAGCTATGTCTGATGCTGTATGGGAAGAGGGTTAAGAGAAGTTGAATTTGTTTAGTGCTTTTGCTAAGTGTGACCAACTGGTAGTGTTTTACCTTAACCTGTCAAACAGATATATAGTACAGGACCTCATGGAGACAGATCTTTACAAGCTCTTGAAGACACAACACCTCAGCAATGACCATATCTGCTATTTTCTTTATCAGATCCTGAGGGGATTAAAATACATCCATTCAGCTAATGTTCTGCACCGTGACCTCAAGCCTTCCAACCTCCTGCTGAACACCACTTGTGATCTCAAGGTCAGCTAAGTCATTTATTCTAGGGATAATATGGACTTTAAGATAGCTTTGAGGTATTGTTATTTATACTTAAAACTATCAGATAAACAAACACTTTACAGAAAAATACAGATACATAGTATGAGCCTCTTTCCTTCTTTAGCCCCTTCTTCCTTCAGAGATATAGCCACTGTAGTAAAATTAGTAGTTCTTACGTGTATCTACTTTGTGTGTAGTGTCATGTGTGTTATTTTTGTTTAATTCTCTGTATCAAGAAAACAAAACAAGGCTCACAGTGACAGAGAGCCTCTCACCGGAATGGTTATAATCAGTGTCAGGTTTGGTGGCGTAAGCCTTGAATCCCAGCACTGGGTGGCAGGGGCCAAGTAGATCTTTGGGAGTTTCAGAGCAACCTGAGGTGCATAGTGAGTTCCAGGCCAGTGAGGACTCCATAATGAAACCCTGTCTCAAGAACAAGGAAAGACAGCAAACATTGACAAGGACTTTTTCCAGTATGTACCTTAGTAAAATGAAAACATGTGGTCATACAACCACTTGTACACAAATATTCGTTATAGTGTAATTCATTGTCACAGGAGAGTGGAAATCAAATATCTAGCTAGTTGTAGATAAAATGTGGTAGATCTATACAATGAGTTGTTTATAATTAATTGATAGTGTTAGGGGAAATGGTATTAATTTGTTAACTTTTTATGTTAATTATGTTCTAAACTTTATGTTCTAAAGTTTAGAACCCTGGGGCTAATATTAAATATTAGTACTAAAGCATTATATATCAGTAAAAAAGACTATATGTAGATGTGTAGGACTAATCATTTGAGTTCTCAGTTAAATAAACATTTCTAGGTGAAGCTTTGTGAGGTGCCAGGCTGTCTGCCTCTGAACTTGGAAGACCAAGAGACAGGAACCCAGCAGGCAGTGTAATAGCACATGCTGCGGCATATAGAAAGTAGTAGTCAAATGCAAAGGGCAGAAATAAAATAAGAGGAAGATAGTGTCCATGCCATCCCTCCAAGGATGAGCGTGGTTTCATAAGAGAGAGCCCTTTGGACATTAGGGTGTCATAGGCTAGAAGATTAGAGAAATAACAGTCAAAAGCAAGCAGTGCGTGAACGAAGTGCTGCATTCTTTTTTTGAGGGCAACACGGCAGTCACTTATATGCTAAAGAAATTGCCTTTAAATATGGACAGCCTTCTGTTGGTCTATCTAAAGTGTGCTTTTTGTTGTTATTTTGAGACAAGGTCTCACTAACTCAGGCTGGCCTCAAATTCATGCATCCACTTCCCAAGAGTTAGTTAGGATAATAGATATGTGCGGTAGATGTGTACAACACCCAGCAAGGTGTTGTTGAGGCTGATCCCAAACTCTCCATTGTCCTTCCTCATTCTCTTCAGATTTTTATTATTGGCATGCTTCTCCACCATAGCTGGTTTCACTCACAGTTTTAAGGTAGATATCCAGAGTATATCATTCACATGGAGAACATTTCATTCCAAAGATGACTGTAGTTTTTCACTGAGATTCTTATTTGCCACAGCAAGTTATGCATAGGATATGTTGGCAGGTAGTATTTGACACTGAGCAAATACTAGTGTGGAGGAGAGTCACCTACTCAAGCTCTGGAGTCACTGACACATCTATCACATTGTGGTACTACGGTAACCCTTTATGTCCCAGGTCCACAAAAACGTACAAGGAGTTTTTAGACCCCGTTTGCAGCTTCTGTTGGCAGAAGTGAACCAGAAAAAAAATGGGAGGTGTGTTCAGTACCAGTATGTATGCTCATTGTTTGCTAAACAGAGTCCACAGAGTTCTCAGTAAGCCTGTGTGACTGTAGTCACACCTGTAAACAAGGATACAAAGTGCAACACACATCTGTAGGACCATTTCCATTTCCATAGTTCAGGGTGGTCAGATGGGAATGCTGGCCCTTACAAGACATCTTAGGCTGGTTGCACTAATGGTCTGGCTTCTCTTATGGAGTTATTCTGAGTATTACTGGTGCTTTATCTGTAGGTGTGATTGGTTTATTTGCATTTTATTGTGGAGGGTTTTTTGTTCTGTTTGTTTTATTGCATCATTAATTTGTTTAGTCTTTGGTAGTATAATATTAAGAAATTTTTGTAGTCAGGAAAGGTGACACATGCCTTTAATCTCAGCACTGGAAAGTCAGAGCAAGCAGATTCCTGACTTTGAGGCCAGCCTGGTCTACAGAGGGAGTTCCAGGGTAGCTACAGCCTACACGGGGGACTAGCTGGACTGGCTTTGATAAAAGGCAAATCGTAGAATGAAAAGTTAGCTCTACAAAAGAAAAGGCACTATGAGTTACACGTGTTGAGATAAGTTTAATAAATCATGCAGAATTTGAATGGATTGGCCATAATCTACCATAAGACGTGGTCTTAGCTAAGAATACTTTCCCTCAGACATGGGGGAAAATCATTCATTGCAGTCTTTTTTTTTTTTTTTTGGTTTTTCAAGACAGAGTTTCTCTGTGTATTCTGTGTATTCTCCATCCATGACCCAGGGGACTAGTGACCATCAGAGTTTTAACCTTATTATCACACAAGCTATCTTTTAAAGGAGAGGCCCAGGCTCACAGTGAAGGTTTTGTATACTAAGTAAAATAGCTGGAATAGGCGATTGAGTATGGAGAAATGGAGAAAAACAGGATTTCCTCACTGCTCTCTCCTACATGAGAACCCACGTGGTCTGTGACCTGCAAGAGAGTTGTTAAAGAAGACGATGGGCTGTCTGGGTTTTTTTGATAACACAGTCACATCCTTTTGCATATGCAGCTTCTTGGATGCTGTAATTGAAGCAAATGAGGCTCTTTGAGAACAAAGGTGCCACCTCTGATATTAAGTTGTACACAGTGAGGATAAGATGCGTAGGAAGACACCGCACAGTAGGGAAGGAAGGTATCTTCATCTCTCGACTACAGAGTCATTGGTGGGATATCTGACCAGGGACTGAGGTCCCAATAACTGTGTCCTGTATCTTTCAGACTTGTTCCTTCTCTGCTGTCCTGCTTTATGGCCAAAGTACAGGCTAATAGAGTGTTTTTTTTGGGGGGGGGTATGATTTTAAAAACTAATAACTTAAAAATGCTACACACACAAAATATTTGCCTTTTTTTTTTTTTTTTTTTTTTTTTTCTTTTTTGGAGGTTTTACTATTAAGCTTAAAGTACTGCTCCTTATTTTTAGCTGACTTAATAGAATCAAGCCTCCAAATTAGTCTTTCAAAGTGGCCTTCAGTCTCATCTCTGTTAACCTGTCTCTTTCTTGAATTGGTTTCCTAGGGGTCAGAAGATTAAAGTATTTTGTATTTATATGGACCAAGTAGAGCATACCTACATTTTATACACAGTGGAGTCTGTAAGACAGCTAACCCATGCAGCATCACAATGCTAGACACTAGACAGCTAGATGGTGAGGGCTTACAAAGTACTCCCGTAAGTCAGGAGAATGTGAGGAGCTGGGTGCTCGACAAAACAGTGGTAGATGACAGGATGGCTCAGTGATAAAGGTGTTTGCTCCCAGGCCAAATGACCTGAGTTAATACCTGGGACCCACAAGATAGGAGAGATTCAACCTCCTTCTGAAAGTTGTCCTCTGACTACCACATGTGGCGTATTCTTCATGCATGCACACATACAATAAATAATAATAATAAAGCAAAACATACACGAAAGCTTTAAAACTATCAGGATTGGCTATGTGAAAAGTAGGGAATTAAATACTTTTGAAATTGAAAAAATTGGATGGAGCTGGAGAGATGGCTCAGTGATTAAGAGCACTGACTGCTCTTCAGAGGTCCTGCGTTCAATTCCCAGCAACCATATGGTGGCTCACAACCATCTGTAATAGGATCTGATACCCTCTTCTGGTGTCTGAAGACAGCAACGGTGTGCTCATATACATAAACTTAATTAATTAATTAATTAATTTAAAAGTGGAAGTTAGTCAGAAATGGGAGTCTGAAGAAATAGGTCTGGGGAAATGAAGGAGCATGGCAGCAGTGATCTGTGAGCTGCAGTAGCTTGGAGAAGAAACGGACTCTGGATAGGTTTTCTGATTTTGTCCCTAACAATTTTGTTTTTGAGGTTTAATTTTCTTTGTGTATTTTTACTTGTATGTCTGTACATTGTGTGTGAGTGCCCATAGAGACCAGAAGAGTTGTAAGAGTCACTCCTTATGGGTGTTGGTTGGTGTTCTCTGTGAGAGCAGGCTGTGCTTTTCACTGTTGAGCCATCTCTCTAGCCCCTCTAAGATGATTTTTCTCAAGTTCCTTAAGTGAGAGTGCCAAGCACTCAGTAGCTGTTGGGGGTGGGACCTAAGGGTCATTGTCAGACCATGTCCTATAACTGACCCTCAGCCTGTCTCTTCACTCCAGCATGCAGACTTCCTCACTTCCTCAGGTTGTTGAGGATTAAGGAATGATGGTTTTGCAATTTCCAGAAAAATGTCTAACATAGTATTGGTAGCATGTTCTTGTTATCCTTGTTACTAATACTGCCATTTTTATTTTCATGGTGTTCTGGCATTAGCTCGTTAGACTCTAAAATGATATCTCTTTTTCCCTTAGATCTGTGACTTTGGCCTTGCCCGTGTTGCAGACCCAGACCATGATCACACAGGGTTCTTGACAGAGTACGTAGCCACGCGTTGGTACAGAGCTCCAGAAATTATGTTGAATTCCAAGGTAAGAAAAAGAAACAACAGCTATAACCTTCCTCTCCAGCCTTCAGTCTGCTATATCTGGCCAGAGCCAAAGTGCTGTCTAAAAACCGAACTTTTAGGCTTGGGGTTCACCATCTTCAGTCACAGTGACTGTAGACACCTATATCCTGTCATACTACTAAAATACGTCCTGTGACAACTTACATACCTGTTCTTTATGTTACTAGAGTTTCTGTAAGGTGTGTTTCTGTGCAAATATTCCACAGCTGTTCTACAAAGGCTACATTGTCTGATAATGAAGAATATCTCTCCAGCAAAATTACTGGGTGCAGAAAGAACAGAGCCACTATGAACTGTTGAAATTACAGGGTGGTTATGTTTCAAACTGAAACCCATCTTTCCTCCTCTTCTCTGAGTTATTATGAAGGTCATCCAGACTCTGCTAATAAAACCTGGATCTTGCTAATAGGTGGTCCTTGATCCTTGCATTCAGGCAGGAGCAGGCAGAAGTCTGTAATTCTATGTAGCAAGTTCTAGGACAGCCCAGGCTACATGGGGGAGGGAGGGGGCAAGCAAGCATAATGTCAGCACTCAGGAGTCAAAGGTAGAATTACCACAAACCCAAGACCAGCCCAGGCTATTAATACTTCGTCATAAAAAGCAAATGAACATGATTGAATAGGTTTATAACTGCCAGGGAAAACATGAAATATGCATTCTTTGTTAGAATTATAAGATGGTAGGCAAAATTGAGCACTGTTCAGAACATTAAGATTCAGTCTGGATTTGTGTGTTTGTTTTTTCCTGGTAGTAGTTTTGTTTTGTTTTGTTGGTTTTTTTGTTAATTGTGTGTCTATGGGTTTGTGCATGTGTTTCGTGCTCAAAGGTACCAGAGGCATTGGATGCCCTGGAATTATAGTCATGGTTGTGAGCTGCTCAGTGTGGTTGGGAAGTAAACTGCTGGGCCCTCTGCTGAGCTTCTCCATCGTCACAGTGTTTAGCACACAGCATATGAGCCACTCTGATTCATGCTGTCTGTGAGGAATGCAGCGCTGTCTCAGGGTTTCACTTTTGTGTTGGTGACAAGAAATGATGTTAAGTTTCCAAAGGCACAGAAAGCTGTGTGTGCCGCGGCGAGGGATGCTCCTGCAGTTGCTGGTCATGTCCAACTTTACAGACATTGGCTACATGATTGAACAGTGAGCAGTAGTAGTTTTTCTAGTTCTAGTTTGTAATAATTCTAAATCTCTAACATTGAAAATGGACTGAGGGATATACCTCAGAAGTTCTAATAATTCCAAGAGATAAACATAAATTATAGTGACTCGGCATCTGTCTTGTTTGGATTTCTGTTGCTATGATAAAACCATCATGACCAAAAGCAGTTTGGGGAGAAAAAGAATTTATTTCAACCTATAGTTTCACAATACAGTTCATCATCAAACCAGAACAGCTCTTCCTGCCTCTGCCACCTGAGTACTGAGATTAAAGGTTGTGCCACCCCACCTGATGGCATCTCTTAAGAAAACCAGTTTATTGTTTTTCGTTCTGTGTCCCTGTTTCCAAATGGTCTTCTCAAAGAAGATGATCAAACTTCCATCTGCCGCACAGCTGTTACATAGAGAGACCTCATCATGTTGTTGGGGACACTGCATTCTGTTACTCTGTCTGTTCTCCCTTTCTGTCGCAGGGTTATACCAAGTCCATTGATATTTGGTCTGTGGGCTGCATCCTGGCAGAGATGCTATCCAACAGGCCTATCTTCCCAGGAAAGCATTACCTAGACCAGCTGAATCACATCCTGGGTAAGCTCTTGAACATGAAAGATCTTCTTGTAAAAACTTATAGTACAAAGTAAATACATTAAGTACAGAATCTCTTTTGTCCCATAGGTGATGTATGTGTAATAACTTGTCCTTATCTTGACAATTAACAGCTAATGTTTTGTCTGATAGGTATTCTTGGATCTCCATCACAGGAAGATCTGAATTGTATAATAAATTTAAAAGCTAGAAACTATTTGCTTTCTCTCCCGCACAAAAATAAGGTGCCATGGAACAGGTTGTTCCCAAATGCTGACTCCAAAGGTAAGACTTTTACTTCATTGATGTTCTTTCTTTCTTTCCTTTTTTTTTTGGGGGGGGGGGGGGTGGTTCGAGACAGGGTTTCTCTGTGTAGCCCTGCCTGTCCTGGAACTCACTTGGTAGACCAGGCTGGCCTCGAACTCAGAAATTCGCCTGCCTCTGCCTCCCAAGTGCTGGGATCAAAGGCGTGCGCCACCACTGCCCCGCCATTGATGTTCTTTCTTAAACTTAGCTTTAGGTTTACTTATTGTGTTGGCTAAATTATTAGGCTCCAGCTTAAAAAATTGAACAAGTTAACTTGTAACTGTTGGGTAATGCTTTATTTAAAATGTGCTAGACTGGTTCATTGGTAAGATTGTAGACCACTCTTGCAAAGAACCTGATAGATTGTTTTATATATCAGTCCCTTCATACCCCTCCCTCTCTCCCTCCCTCCCTTTCTCTCTCTCTCTTTCTCTCTCTCTCTCTCTCTTTCTCTCTTTCTTTCCCTCCCCCCTCTCTCCCCCTCCCCTACCCCCACCCCTCTCTCCTGATTTAAATGGACAGTGTTGAGGATCTGAATGGGCCGAGGAGACAGCAGCCTATTGGCATAACACTGCTCATCCTTGTGTCTTTATGGATAGAAATGTACATACACATTTTTTACCAAAGATTTTTTTCACTTTTAAAATTTTGTAATATTTTAACTTTAAAAATTTTTTTTAATTGCAGGCGTACTTTTAGAATTTGAAATTTGCTTCCTGACATTGTTTTCTTAAATGTCGTTGTCAATAGTTCCATTCTTTTCTGACTTGCCTTCAATGCTTTTGCAGGAGTCATCTGCTGGGAGCTCAGCATTTTCTACATGTTATTGTTCTCAATCTCTCCCTCCTTTCTATGTTTAAACATTAATGTACGAGAGAGAGAGAGAGAGAGAGAGAGAGAGAGAGAGAGAGAGAGAGAGAGAATGAGAATGTGAATGTATTTGTACTAATCTTATAAGATCGGAGAAAACCCTCAGAGGTCATTTCTCAGGCACTGTCCACCTTTTTGGCAGTGTCTCTGCCCGGCCAGCAAGCCCCAGGGTTCTGCTGATCCTCCTGACCTTCAGTGTATTCTGAGGATTGAAATCAGGTCCTCAAGATGTCCAGGCAAACACTACCTACTGTACTGTCTTCTCAGCCTGGAAAATTTCAACTCTGATATCCAGTGTATGTATGGACTGAATTAAGATTCAGAAACTCCTTTCATCTCTGATACAATATGTTATCACAGATAATGTTTAGAAGTATAAAAGAAATATTCCTAATTACAAGAATCTCAGAATTAGGGGTGGAGGTCTTACTGTATAGCCCCGGTTGGCCTTGAACTCAAAGTGATCTATCTTCTTCCCTCAGCTCCCAGTTTCTGGTATCATATTCCTATACCACCTGGTCCAGTTTTCCAAAATAGCTTTTAGCATCTTGTGGCTGTAACGAAGTTAGATCTGTAGAATCATGGTTATTTAATTGTTCACTTTTAAAAATTAGAACTTGACCCGCACAATTCATCACCTTTATAAATTTATATGTGGAGGTCAGAGAGCATGCAAGAATTGGTTCTCTCCTTCCACCACGTAAAATCAGGATCAGACTTAGGTAGTCACACTTGACTGGGTGGTCCATTACTTGCTAAGACTTCTTGCTGACTGCAGCCCATTACATTTAGATTGGCTTGTGTGTTTCATATACTGATCATTTTATCTGCTTTTCAGAGCTTGTCTCTTAGAGGGGTTTATACATCAGAAAACTTGATGGTTAAGATGTAAGCCATCCTATTTCCAGACTCTCACCCTTCCCCTAAGTTTGAAACCAGCCTGCTCAACAGAGTGAGTTCCAGAATAGCCAGGGCTACACAGCAACCTATCTCAAAACCAAAAAAAAAAAAAAAAGGAAACTAAACCAAGAGTGATATGAAATGCTTAGCTATAATACCAGAACTTGGAAGGCTGAGGCAGGAGGATCAAATTTAAAACCAGTTTGAGCTGTGTGAGGAGTCTGAGGAAAGCCTGGGAAAGCTGTCTGATAAGAGACAACAGAACACAGGGAGGTGGCAGCACTGGGGAAGGTAGAACAGTGTGCAGATGGAGCCGGGGTGCTTTTACAGCCAGCTTCCTGGGTTCATTCAGTCTACAGCCCAGACACTGCCTTAAGAAACTACTTAACATCTCAACTCCCTCATTTATAAAACAGTCTGGTTCTAAGATCCCATGACTAAAACTCGTTTGTATATTTTAAAGATCTTCCCATATCAGAAGCTATTAAAGAATGTACCTAGTATTCTTTTATGGGGATTACTTATATAAGCATCCTTATCTAGTCTTATAATGGACATGAAAGCACATGTGAGTTGTATTTACTGTTTTTAACTGCTGAACGAGCCACTGCAAAACTTAGGACTTGGAATAACAACCGAGTATTTGTTCATAAGTCCATGTGGCTGGTTCCACAGGGCAGGGAGGTTTCTGGCTCCCCTCCAGTGGAGTGGTCCCCTCACCACATCTCGCTGTTGATACTTTCCTATACTTCTCTCTGTTATAGACTAGACTAGGTTTCTGGTGGCAAGAACATGGCAGAAAAAGGCATCAGAAGCTGCATGATATTGTTAGAGACTAGGTCCAACCACAGTCTGTCACACTCAGTGGGTTAAATCAAACTATTCTGTCAGCTGGTGCAAGAAACAGAAATACAATCTTCTCATTAATAGGAACAGCTGCAAAGATTTGTGTTATATTCAATCTCAGAGTTTTCCTTTAACAAAAAGACTTGAGCATTTGTTGTGTACCATCCTGGCTGCTACAACCCTGGACATAAAATCAACAATAGAACCTACTTGCAGGGAAATAATAGCCCTGATTTGTATGAAAATGACCTAAATGGAGTGGATGGCATCAGGGAACTCAAAATTTCCATTTTCTAGCTGAAATAGTGGAGATTTTAAGTATAAATAATGATAGATATAGATAAAAGAACTACTAAACATGAGGAAAGGTACTCATCTTTACAAGATAACAAACCCCAAACAGTCCATAATTACTCTCCTTTCCCCACCTCTTCCCTCTTTAAAGAAACCCAGTTTATTAAAATAGCAGACATCAAAACTTGAACCTGCTATTTGGTTAAGGATGTGGGAAACAGACCATAACATACATGGGCTGGGTGTCTTTGGAGGGATACTGGGAACAGACCATAACATACATGGGCTGAGTGTCTTTGGAGGGGTACTGGGAACAGACCATAACATACATGGGCTGGGTGTCTTTGGAGGGAGGCTGGGAAACAGACCATAACATACATGGGCTGAGTGTCTTTGGAGGGATGCTGGGAAACAGACCATAACATACATGGGCTGAGTGTCTTTGGAGGGGTACTGGGAAACAGACCATAACATACATGGGCTGGGTGTCTTTGGAGGGCTGCTGGAAACAGACCATAACATACATGGGCTGGGGTCTGTGGAGGATATGGGAACAGACCATAACATACATGGGCTTGGTGTCTTTGGAGGGATGCTGGGAACAGACCATAACATACATGGGCTGGGTGTCTTTGGAGGGGTACTGGGAACAGACCATAACATACATGGGCTTGGTGTCTTTGGAGGGGTACTGGGAACAGACCATAACATACATGGGCTTGGTGTCTTTGGAGGGATGCTGGGAACAGACCATAACATACATGGGCTGGGGTCTGTGGAGGATATGGGAACAGACCATAACATACATGGGCTGAGTGTCTGTGGAGGATATGGGAACAGACCATAACATACATGGGCTGGGGTCTGTGGAGGATGCTGGGCAGTTTTGTCTTGGATCTGTTGTTCTAACAGTTCTAGGTTCTTATTTTTGGGTTTGTCAACATTGAGACTGGGTGTGGGATTTAAATTTTTTAGCTTTAATTAAGAAAGAAATTAAGCTTGTCATAATAGAAACCCTGTCTGGAGATTATTGGGGGGGGGGGTTGTAAATTTAGTATTTTTTACATATTTGTTGAAAGTTTTTTAATGCTGAATCTTTTGAGCCAGTAATACCTGCAGTTGTTTTTTGGTTTTGATTTTTCTTTTTTTTCCCAAAGCAGTATTAGCTTAGAATTCTCTCCAAGATGACTTCAGTGAGGGAGAAGAAATATGATTGCAGCAGATGGAAGTTGAATCTTTATTTGGAATAAACTAGTGTAAATTATTCCTCATATGTGAAAATGAATTCCAAAAGAATCAGTGATCAAATATATATATTTGTATTTATATTTATATTAATGGTACTTACTGTTAAGCTAGAGAGATGACTCTCCAGTTTAGAGCACTTCTGCTCTTCCAGAGGTCACGTGGTGGCTCAAAACCACCTATAATGAGATGTGATGTTCTTTTCTGGCATGCAGGTGTACACTCATACATAAATTTTTTTCTACAAAGTTTGTGGTGTAAGCTACAAATATTTCTTCAATAAAGCAGTTAATTATTTAACATAAGGAGAATGGGAAATGGTTCATATATGCAACAGGAAAGTGCCTAGCAAGATATAGACTGAAAAATATGGGTTGGTTTTCCAGTTAGGGGAGTGTTGATGATTATATAAGAGTAATTGAAGGGCTGGAGAGATGGTTCAGCCAGTAAAAACACTTAGCACTTTGCAAGAGCACCTGGATTCAGTTCCCAGCATCCTTGTAGTATCTTGTTACCTCAACAAATACGAAGCCCACCCTTGGTATACAAACATACGTGGAAGCAAACACACATAATAAAATTAATCTTTCTTCTCACCACCCCCACCCCCCCTTTAAAAGGTAATTGAGGTCTGGTGTTGTTAAAGATATTTAAAATTGTGGTACCCAATCTATCTTGTTAAGGGTCCGCCAGGTTCCCGACTAGGCAAGGCTCAGGCCTCCGGCTCAGGTGGGCCAGAAGTACTGGCCCTGCCACCCACTAGATGCCAGCATGTGAGATGGCTCTGCCAGTCTCCCGTGCTGTCTCCACAATGCTTGGCTGTGCCCAGACTATCCAGCTATCCACGCAGCACCGGGTAGAAATGAGACTCCAAAGTTTAAAGATTATCCAATAGCTTTATATATTTGGTAGTATGCAATTAACAAGATGTCCACACAATTAGAGGTGTTTCCCAATATCTAACCTTATGATATCAGTTGTTACCCAGGACTGCACTCGATACATCTGTGGTCCTCCATGGCTCCTACATCTCTCTCTCTCTCTCTCTCTCTCTCTCTCTCTCTCTCCCTCCCTCCCTCCCTCCTAGCTCTTCCTCTTCCTTCTCTTCTTCCTCTCCTCCCAATTCCTCACTCCGCCTACCTCTCATACTGCCCAATTGCCGAGGTTTATACAAATGTAGTGGGATTATCCCACTACGTGGTGTGATCTCTCTGTAAAGTACTTGATTAACATAAAGGACCTCAATTCAGATTTCTACAACCATGTAAAACCAGTCACGGTAGCATAGGAAATCTGTATCCCAGCTTTCATGTGGTTGAATTTTGGAGGTGGAGACAGGAAAAGCCCTCAGAGTTTGATTGGTCAGCTAACCTGATGAACAGAAGACCCTGTCTTTTAAACAGGTTTAGGAGAGAGGACTGACACCCAAGGTTGTATACCATTGCTGATATCAACTGTGGTTCACAGATGTGTACACCCGCACTCACACCACACTGGAGGGGTGCAGTTGAAACAGCAAATGGGAGGAAAAGGTTTGACACAGAAAGTTGAAGCATAAATGACTGGACCATCCTGGCACTGAATGGTGCTGAGGTACTGGTGATTTGGGCCACTGTTACTAAGATGACAAGTCTAGTCTGACTGGGTGGTGGCGGCGCACTTGAGGTGGAGGCAGGTGACTCTCTGTGACTTTGAGGGCAGCCAGAGCTATACAGAGAAACCTTGTAATCAAAAACAAAACAAGAACAGGCAAGTTTGTGTGACACCAGCACCAACCGTAGAGCTCCTTCTACCAGAACTTCACACTTGAACATGTTGCCAGGAGCAGAGAAGGGTAATTTTGACAAAATAGCAAGAGTTATCCCAAACTCAGTACAAGTCTTTGCCAGATCCTGGGCAATATTGATCTAAGATGAGAATTTAACTGAACAGGTAAAATGAACCTGAAGAACCATGACAGCCAGTTGGCATACCTAGGATCTGGCTACGGCAAGGGTAGATGGCCACAAGTCGGCTAAGCAGGAACCTCAGGTGTCTGTGTGGGGCAGTGGGCTTTGTGCTTGTGGCATCAGCACTTGTCAGCTGACTCCCATTTCTCTCCTTTTGTCCTTTGGTAGCTGTGAAAATGGAGAAACAGTGTGTATGGTAAAGGGACCTGAGCTATAGTTATTTTCAAAGTAGGGAGGGCATTATATTTTGAAATTTTTTACTTGGTTGTTTAAGGACCTACTAGTCTTTAACTGGAAGAAACCAATAGATGTATCTTGGAAATGCTTTAGCTGCAAATTTTCAGTTTGTCTTGAAGAACATTACTGAAAGCCTACAAGTTTGAACTGACTGAAAGTATCCGACAGGCTTACAAATAATGCTGTTAGAATTGGGTTATAGTCTCCCAGGCAGTTTTGCTGCACAATTGATGTCTTGACTGGGCAGATAACTTGGTTGAGGCAGAGGTTTTATTATGCTCTGTTAGTTTATTTTGAGAAAGCTTGTCTATATAGACCATACCAATTCAAACTCACAATGTTCCTTCCTTCTTCAACCCACAAATGCTGGATTTGTAGCCAAGTGCCATCACATCCAATGACTTGAAAGATTTCTTTCTTTCTTTTTTTTTTTTTTTTTTTTTTAATTTAAAACACTCTTAATATTTGTACAAACATATATACTTATACATGTTTATATATATACATATATATATAAACAAAAATTAAATAGTAAGATGTATTTAAAAAGTATGGGGGGTTGGGAAGAGTGGGAGGAAGGAGAGAAAAGGGGAAATTATGTAAATACAATGCTCATATATGAAATTCTCAAAAAGGAATCCAGTTTTTTAAAATGTTCAACAGATTAACTAGCATTTTACAATATGAAGATAAATATGACCTATAATTATGTTGAAGGACATTTTAACTCACTACAAACTTTAAAGTTTAAAATAAGATCAATAAAAATTATTTCACCCAGCATACTAACACAAACCACAATAACATTTTATAATTCAAAGTATTTCTGAGAACAAGAAAATAGATTGTCAGAAGCTAAGTCAGCAGAACCAGGGGTACACTGTGTGTTAATTTTTTTTTAATCAAATCATAATTTTTACTTTTTAACACGGGTTGTAAACACAAAAATGCAGGATGTGGGGAAGGGGATGACACAGGAACATAGATGTTCAGGGGGGAGTACAGATATCTTTCAGAACAGGGTATCAGCTGGGTGAAGGTTCAGGGGTCAGGTCACTATGACTCTTCCTATGTTTGAAAGATTTCTTAAGGAAATCCTTAGGAAAGAATTGTAGGGCTCTCAGAGTTGAGCCAGAAGTAAGGTAGATCTTTACCCCCATTACAGTCAACAGAATTAGCTCTTTTTTGTTGTTTTTGGTTTTTCTTTTTTTTTTTTTCCTTTGGTTTTTCGAGACAGGGTTTCTCTGTGTTGTTGTTGTTGTTTTGTTTTTGTTTTGTCTTTGTTTTTCAAGAAAGGGTTTCTCTGTGTAGCCCTGGCTATCCTGGAACTCACTCTTTAGACCAGGCTGGCCTCGAACTCAGAAATCCTCCTGCCTCTGCCTCCCAAGTGCTGGGATTAAAGGCGTGCACCACCACCGCCCGGCCTTTTTTGGCTTTTGAGACAGGGTTTCTCTGTGCATTTCTGGAACTCTCTTTGTAGACCAGGTTTTTGGTTTTTCAAGATGGGACTCCTTTATGTAGCCCTGGCTGTCCTGGAACTTGCTCTGTAAACTCAGAGATCTGCCTGACTCTGCCTCCCAAGTACTGGGATCAAAGGCATGTGCCACCACTGCCCAGCATATCTTGGTGTAGTAAGTATTCAGTGTAACTAGCTTTGATTGAGGATGCCTGAGTTCTTGACCATGCATACTGTCCCGTGAGGTGCCTGCATGTACCAATTTGCAGATGGATAAGGTTGATGTTGCTTCCTGCAAGTAACTAAGAATCACTGTAAGATGAGACTCTTTATTAAATAGATTGACCATGTTTGGAGTTTTGCCTTGTTTTAGTGTCATATTGTCTAAAAAGCTGTGTTCTTTACTGGTTATAAGTCCTTTACTGGGAATAAGTTATTAGACTTGAGCCTTGGATTTTTCAGTGGTGCTTTAGATTCTGTAAGTGAATGCCCAAAACATAGGTGTCTTGTCTGTTCCATACCTTGAGGCTTCTGTTAGGGTTTAATTTGAAGAAAAGATCTTGTATTGGTTAGTTTTCTGTTATTATAATATGTCATGTCAAAAGCAGAACCTCGATCATCCAGAATCTAAAAAATTAAATTTTCTATGAACATAGAAGCCTTCTCTCTTCTTCCAGGGTCGGAGAGATGGCTCAGTGGTTAAGAGCATTGACTGCTCTTGCAGAGGTCCTGAGTTCAATTCTCAGCAAGCACCTGGTGGCTCACAAGTATCTCTAATGAGATCTGTTGCCGTCTTCTGGTGTGTCTGAAGAGAGCAACAGTGTACTCATATACATAAAATAAATCTTTAAAGAAAAGAAAAAGAAGCGCCCCCTCCCCGTGTGTGTGTGTGTGTGTGTGTGTGTGTGTGTGTGTGTGTGTGTGTGTGTGTGTGTGAAAATGATCATTTCAAATGTGATTTTTTTTTCCCCTCAGGCTTGGTTGGTTGGTAAGTCCCCACATCTCCCTTTTCTTCCTTCCCAAGCCACTTCTCCTACACACACTTGGTCCTACTTAAAAAGAGAGGGGGGCTGTGAAAGGGAAAAGAAATAACAGATGGTAGAAGTAAGTGGGGAAAGAGAGCATGGATAACTGGAAAGGCCATATAAAAATTGTTTCCTATATCTTTCTGCTGCTGTGATGAAACATCATGTCTAAGGTAACACAAGAAAGAGTTTGAGTTATCATTCCAGAGAGATATAGAATCTATTGTAGCAGGGAATTTTATCAGTAATCAGTACCTCAGAAACAGGAAAATGAGGGCTTACATCTCATACTATAAGCAAAAAACCAGAGATTGAACTTGAAATGGTGAAAATCTTTAAGCACTCAAAAGCCTGCCTCCAGTGACATAGCTCTTCCCCCAGCAAGGCCACCCCTTCATCCATTCCTCCCCAATACCAGAGCTTATGGAAGGGATCACACGCTTCACTCACAGATGGTACTCAACTAGAAGCTTCTTTCTATGACCAGCCTTCATAGTACAAGGTGTTTGGTAGGCTGCCAGGAAGGAACAAGCACTAAATTGTCTTGCCCAGCTGTATACTACAAAAACAACTTGCCATCAGGATGAATCCATTGGTGCATAGAGCACAAATATCTTGTTAACCAATAGGTATGTAGGAAGACTCATGCTTGGTATACTGTAGATCTAGCCAAGAATCAGTGGCTAGAAAGATCCTAGGAAAGAACCCACCACTCTCACTTAGCTAAATTGGTAAAGTATCTACCTTCTGAATACTTAATCTTTATATCCATAGGTTAGTCCAACCTAAACTGTCATCTAGAAACTTCTTTTTGCAGGAAATTATGGAGGAAGGTATGGAGATTAATACCAAGAAGTTCACCCTGTAGATAATTGGGGGGTGGGGGGGGCTCGCGCGGGGGGGGGGGGGGGAGAGAGAGAGAGAGAGGAGATCTGGCAGCGCCGGCAGAAGGGTCCCACGTGCATGCAGCAGCCGCGGCCTGGCGGCTGCAGTCCAAGATTCCAAAGTTCCAAAAGCTGGTAATCTGGCAGCATCGCAGGCCCAGGCCACACGCTGAGTCCGGTTTTCCAGTGCTTTTATTGTTCATGGCTGGTGAATGGGTGTAGATGGTATGCGCTTTCCCCTTCAAAAGTCAGGGGGTCTTGCCTTTTATAGGAAAGGGGGAAAGGGGAGGGAATAACTTAATTAGCTAAGCCCCCGACCTTTAGATAACTCAGTAATATTTAAATCTCTGGAGGTGGAGACCTCTACCTGTGTCCTACATGATTGAAGGGTGCAGGTTAAATGGAGTTACCTCATCCAAGGCCCAACAGATAATAAATGACTGTGGACTGCTTATCCCTAAATGGGACATCAGGGATCAGGGAGTCATAAAAGGTGGGCATGTGCTAGAGGGGATCGAAAGAGACAGACTTTGGGAAGAAGGGTCTTCTGTACATGATAGGTACAACTCTCTGATGCGGTTGTTCCTTAAGATCACCTGTACAAAACTAATCTAGTCAGTATTCCAGAAGGGATAATTCAGGGATCTCAAGGCTCCTAGATGAAAAGCTACACTGTAGGCAGTTGACAGCTGCCAGGAGAGAGCCAGTTTTCTTCAGGGGTGCGGCCCCTGGTAAGTTGGTCATGCTACAGTGGATAGCCCATACTCACATGCATATCAATAACGTATTTAGCAGGTTATTTGGTTTGGTTTTTTTAATTGGAGGGAAAAAAAAGAGGAGTTTGGGGGGTAATGAACTGTAGATTGGTCAGAATATATCTTTGAGGATGAAAAATGACTTTGGCACAAACCAAAGAGAAACACTTTGTTCTAACAGTGTGCATACATATGTAGGAAAATGCATGCACATTGTGTGCATTTGTATGGAAGTTGTTATCAGATGTCTTCAGTTGCTTTCTACTTTCTTTAGGTATGTGAGTATGGTATATGTATATATATATATATATGTACACATGGCTATGTGGGTACCCTTATTTCTATGCTTGTAGAGGCCAAAGATCTATGTTGGTTATCTTCCTGAATCACTTTCTGTCCCCCTGAACCTGCAGCTTACCAATTCAGCTATAATGAGGGACCATCAAGCCTCTGGGATCTTTTTGTCTCTGCCTCCTTGAACTGATAATTCCACTGTTAAGCCTGGATTTTTATGTAGATAATGGAGATCCAAACTCCGGGTCTGTGGTTGTACAGCAAGCACTTTACTGAGCCGTACCCCCAGCTCTATATTTTTGATACCTACAAAGCTGAGTAATATAAGAAATGTCAATGTGTAGTAGGCAAAGCTGGGTTTGGACCCCAGTCTTCCCTTTTCTCTTGGCTATCTACTCCCTTTTTCTGAGCATTGGCATTTGTGATTGCCATGTTGGCAGTGCTTATGTCCACACAGTTCCAAAAGATTTACAAGTAAGGCTGAAAAGTTGCCTAGGTCGTTAAGACTGGTTACTCTTCCAGAGGACCAAGGTTCAACTTTGTGCATCCACATGGCAGCTCACAACCATCTGTAGCTCCAATCCCAGGGGATCCAACTTCTGGCTTCTGTACACTACTCACGTGGTACACAATATGTAGCCAAAACGTGCGCGCGCGCACACACACACACACACACACACAGTTTTTTTGGTTTGGTTTGTTGTTGTTGTTTTTGTTTTTTTTGTTTTGTTTTGTTTTGTTTTTTGTTTGTTTGTTTTTTTGGTTTTTTTTGTTTGTTTGGTTGGTTTTTTTTTTTTAGATTTATTTTTATATGCATTGGTATCTTGCCTGTGTGTATGTCTGTGTGAGGGTGTCAGATCCCCTGGAAGTGGAGTTACATGCTGTTGTGAGCTGCTATGTGGGTGCTGGGAATTGAACCTGCGTCCTCTAGAAGAACAGTCAGTGCTATTCACCGCTGAACCATCTCTCCAGCCCCATCCATATATAGTTTTTTAAAGAGAGACATACAGTGGTGCCCCACTGTCTTGAGGGTCAACTCAATAGAAAATGGAAACCATTTGCTAACAAGTCCTGCTTCTCACCACTGCAAAATCATTTCTCTTTGTAGCTCTGGATTTACTGGATAAAATGTTGACATTTAACCCTCACAAGAGGATTGAAGTTGAACAGGCTCTGGCCCACCCATACCTGGAGCAGTATTATGACCCAAGTGATGAGGTAAGAGCTTATGTTTCTAGCTGTTGTGTCAGGAATGTTCAGTAGTCAGCAGAAGCTCTAGTGATGTCCTTGTCGGATTTTCCTAAGGAACATTAAGGCGTGCCCCCCCTCTAATTGAGGCTGTTCACTGTCAGGCTGCAGCTTGGAGTTCCTACCTATAGGCCCGTGGTGACTGTTTCTGAAGAGTTCTTCCAGGTTGGCTAGAGCAGTGCATATATAAGGGAAGACAGTTGCAGCACTATGAAGCATAGAAAGAGGGAGCCAGCACCTCAAAATACCATGACCAGGGCAACTTAAAAACAAAAGTGTTTAAATTCAGAGGGTTAGAGTCCATGACCTCATGGTAGGGGCATGGAAGCTGGCAGGCAGAGCATGGTACTAGAGCAGTAGCTGAGAGCCCAAAAATAGCAAAAGTCTGCAGCCTCAAAGGTCTCTCCTGTGCCACACTTCCTCCAACAAGGCCACACTTCATAATCTTTCCCAAACAGTTCACCAACTGGGAACCAGGTATTAAAGTATGAGCCAGTGGAACCCAATTTTTTTTTTATACTACCACAGCTAGAAATTGCAGTGGTCCATGGCAGAAAAAGCTACATGAACTACATACTGGCCCTGAGGAAGTGAGAGGAGGTAGGCAGCCAGTGGCTTACACTGTGACTTCATGGCTTTTAACAAGTGTCCCATTTTATGGAGACAGGACGTAAGAGCTTGTGGTAAGAGTTGATGAGGTGGGTATTCATCAGAGGTAATAGTGTAATAGCTCCTCAGACAGGTTTGCACATACCATACTGTGTTGTCTCCAGAGTGAGCCCAGTGCATTCTCTGGATCTCCTGCAGGCTCCATATTGAGCTTTATTCCATCTTATTCCATCAAGGATAACAAAGGAAAATGCAAAGTGAATTAAAATGTTAGATTTCTGTAGTTTGGGATTTCTGAGAATAGAAAATGAACCCTGTTCTTAAGTAGGTAGAGTGTATTCAAATTTAGATCCAAAAGGAGAATGTCTTAGCTAAAAGGTGATAAAATGGAAGAATGTGGAGATCAAGATGAAGTTTTTTTTTAACTGGTGTTCCCTTCCACACCCAAGATCACTCCTCAAGCACTTATAAGGGAGCTTGCAAAATATTTACAATGTAGTCGATCGTTTGGAACTCAGAGATTTCAGACTGCTCTCAGCCCCTTGCACGAGGTATTTATTTCGTAAGTTTTGCTATTGTGCTCAGCAAATTGAGGCAGTGTATGCTGTGCATAGGATACTTTATATAGTTGTGCATACTCGGTGTCCTTGAAGGACAGTTGCTCTCTTGCAGATGTGAATTCTGTGTGTGAGGATTAAGTACCACATGAGATCTGGAGGTCTAGGTATACACTGATTGGCAGCTGGTACCACTGTCCTCCTTAGGCCTATACTATTTTTGTTGTAGGAATTTAAAATTAAAAAAAAAAAAAATATGCGTCCAGCAAGATGGTTCAGTGGGTAAATGCACTTGGGAAGCCTGACAGCTTGTTCATTTCCCAAGACCTGTATGGTGGAATGAGAGGGAATGACTCCTGTGGTTTCCCTCTGTCCTCCCTGCTTTTGTATTTGGCCACACATGCTCCCACATACATACACACAGAAGTATTGGTTGTAAAACATGTTTTTTAAGAAGTCAAAGTACTGAATCCAGGTCTCAGATATGCTAAGTACTCTACACTAAGTACTGAATTCAGGTCTCAGATATGCTAACTAAGTACTCTACACTAAGGTTACACTTTCAGCTCTTTTACTGTACGACACAGTCTCACTAAGTTACCCAGGCTGACCTCACATTTAACAGTCCTCTGGCCTCAGCCTTCTCAGTAGTGGGGGATTATAAGTAGTCACCAGGCCTGGCTAGTTTTTATATACACCTACTTTCTATTTCTGTCACTGAAATATTTGATGCCTTAAAAACATTTGAAAATTATTCTGGGGTATATGATAAGTCCAGTGAAATAATTATGTGCACTCGGCTTTTGTTTCTTTGTTGTACTTGGGACAGTGCCGAGAACACTTATATAGAGCACACGTATCCCCAGGAAACTGGGCCCCAATCCCTGGGGGCTTCATGGTTTGTAAAACATCGCTCTGGTACAAATTTCAGACTATAAGCCAGTGTTGGGTTTATAAATCAATAAATCAGTCCCTTGATCGTGACAGCTTGTGACTGGTCAATGCCCATTTTGTCTTAAAGCCCATTGCTGAAGCCCCATTCAAGTTTGACATGGAGTTGGACGACTTGCCTAAGGAGAAGCTCAAAGAACTCATTTTTGAAGAGACTGCTAGATTCCAACCAGGATACAGATCTTAAATTGGTCAGGTATCTAGATCTTTATACAGTTAACCCCTTAGCAAGGGGGAGATGGTATAAGTTAAAACATCTCTAGGAGGAGAACAAAGAGTTCAGTTTGTCCCTTCAATTGACAGAGCACTCGTTCTGATTGCTTCATGGTGTGAAGGACATAAAATAACATGGCAGCTCTCAGACACTGTGACAGTCATGTCTATTGTGGGACTGGGGTTTTATGTAAGAAAATAACTCATGGGAAGGAACAGCTTTGAGGCATTTATTCCCCAAAACTTTATTTTACTTCATATGACATTTTAAATATTGAGAAATTCTATTGTGTAACTTTGTGGCCTTGGGACTGTGTGGTTGGTTTTTAGTTAGTTATGGTATTAGGGATTGAATCCAAGGTCTTCTGCACGCCAAGCAAGTGCTGTACCACTGAACTACACTCCTAAGATCTGAGAAGAGGGGTTAATGGGAGAAGGGACAGAGGGTAAGAGGACAGTGGGTGAATATGCTCAAAATACATTATACATGTATGAAAATGTCAGTGAAACCCATTATGATGTATAATTAATATATACTAATAAAGACATTTAAAAAATAAAGATTTGAAAGGATAGAATTTTATTCACTAAACAATGTGATATAGAAGCCATTTAGGAAAAACACTTATAGGAGAAGTAAGCCTAGGGTACAAGGAAAAGTAAGCCTAGGGTACTAGGAAGAAGACAGGGAATACAAAAGGGGAAAGCTATGGAGACTGCAGAAGACAGCCAGGAAAGGAGACGGGGGGCACACCATGAGCATGGGAAGAGAGAAAAGAGTTCAAAACAGTCCCAAAGGAAACTAGATTTTCAAGGTGTGACTTCATCTTTAAAAGATTCAGTTGGGAGTGGAGTGGGGCATGCAGAACATGTAACTCTTGTGCTTACTGGAAGCATTAGGTGATGGGTTCCATTGCTTTCAAAGGAGAGTGGGAGCTGCCTGTTAAACAGCTGTGTGTTCAGAGTGGCAGCCCAGTCTCTGACGCCCTGTAACTCTTCTGTACTGTTTTCCATAATCATTCAAATTAAAACTAATGATTTTGGAAAGGTTACCTACTCTTTCAGGAGTTGTGTTCCTTCCCACCTACTCTCTCACTCCCGCCACAGGACCCCCTCCCATAGGAACTATACAGCCCCCCCTGAAGATGAATGGGATTTATTGACAGCTTTGTTCATCCTGCAGTTCCTGTTCTTTCTTTGCCAACTATTCTTGGGTAGATTCACAGTACATCAGCCCCTCTGACTCTTGAGTAAAACATAACCACTGATTAAGTAATCCACAATATTAGAGTCCTCCATATATGTCACCTGCTGAAATAGTACAAGTGCTTGTTCTAGAGACTCTCCTGACTGACCTTATTCCACAACTCTCACTGTATCAGAAGCCTTGGCTCTTGGTTCACATATGGAGTGTGGGCAAGAGAAGCAGAGAAGGGTGTTGTCAAGGAGGCAGAGTCTATGCTGACCCTCAAGATTTATATGTACCTGGTGAGCTTCATGACCAAGGATATGGTGAAAGAAGAGAGGACTGAGCTTTTGTTCGATTGTAACTAAGCAGTGAGGCAAAGCCTTCTAGATGGAGCAGAAGTGGGTTAGGAAAGACTTTCACATGTAGCATGGAAGGAAGGGGCTGTGTCCATGGACACTACAGCCAAACAGTGGAGGTGGTCCTAAGGTTGTGCCAACAGGAAGCCAGTAATTTCATACAGCAGTTTACTGTTTGAGACCCACAGTTATTCCAAGCCTGCTTAAGCTTAGCTTTTTATTTCAGTGCTCTTTTAATGATAATTATTAACTATTGTGAAGAATTGGAAGGATTTTAAAATAGATTCTCATCCCACCACTAGATGTCCTTCACATTTGATTGCACTCATTTTTCCTTCTATCAAACCCATCTTTTCCTCTGTGGATCTATTAACCTATTTCATTTATTTCATACACTTCAAGGGCATATTTCCATCTATGCTGGCTTATAATTTAGTCCTTAAGAATAAAAATGTGGGGCTAGAGGGAGTGCTTAGCATCCCTTCCAGGGAACCTGAGTCTGATTCTCAGCACCTACATAGCGGCTAACCGCCGCCTGTAACTCCAGTTCCGGGGGTGCCCTCTACTCAAGGATCCGCAGGCACTGCGCACACACAGTGCCGAACACCCATATAAATAAAGTAAATACTGGTTTTATTTTTTAAATACGTTAATCCAGAGGAAAGTGTCACTGAAGTATTTACTAACAGGTCTTGTTGGGGTTCATTTTGCTGTTAATAACAGACCCTCTAAATAGAGCACTTGCACTTGTGGCTTAGGCAGCCCAAGACTGAAGAATCTAAAGTTTTGCTTAGAATTGTACTTCTTATCCGAAGTGACCACAGCTTCTGGATGTAGATCTAGGATGTCATTTTCATGTGCTCATATTACCTCAGTCTTTGCCATAGATCTGGAAATGTGTTCACAGCATCAAAGAATGTTGTTCCTGAGCTTAGCCTGTGGGGCTCAGATAAGCTCCAAGCTGAGGATAGAGAGTGCTAGGAGATACAGGGACATTAGAAGGAGGGGGAGTTCAACTGGAAGTTACACCTTCAAAAGACACTGCTGGCTAGGGCCAGCTGTCAGTATGGCAGCCTGAGTGAGCAGTCATAAGGGACCAGGGTGCTTCACTGTGCTCTGCTTCTGGAATTTCCCAACGACATGTAAAGGGTGTTGTGGTTAGTGCCTCATCTTCATCCAGACCCATCTCCTGAGTGAGCGCCCCACTGTAAATATGGACATAGGGTTTTCTTCATCATCTGCCTATTTATGAGTTTTGTCAAACAGATGAATTAGTAAGAACTTAGCCTCGGTTCCCTTTGGTTTCCCGGAAGATGGAAGGATTTTAGGGCCTTATTAACCTGTCAGCCTATGCCCTTGTAGGTAGTGGACCTATATAGATAGCACTTAGCTTTCCTACCTTGACTTTCGTTTGTTTGATTGGTTCTTGGATTTTGGTTTATCAAGACAGCGTTTCTCTATATAGCTCAGGCTGTCCTGGAACTTGCTCTGTAGTTCAGGTTGGCCTGAACTCTTAAACTAAAGAGATTAACCTGCCTCTGCCTCCCAAGTGCTGATATTAAAGGCATGGTCCACCACACACCCAACCGCCATTCTCACTCTTGAGTGGCAGGTGAAAGCCATATTCCTGAAAGTGCTTTGTTTTGGATCGGAGCAACAGCACTCGATCTTTGTGCGAGCAGCATATCAAATCAGTAAAGTTTCTAGAGAGATCTTTTTGGCATTTGAAGCACTTAGTCACTGCACCAACTCAACTAGATTTCCTTATCAAAAACCACAGGTCACAGCAGGGTTTATGTAGCAATGCTTCCGTTTCTCAGAGATAGTGCAAAGTGAATAAGTGCGCATGAAGCTCACCTGTTACTGTGCAGTGAGTGTTTTGTGTGAGCCTGAATATGGTGAGAGTAGATTTGGTGAGGAGAGATACTGTATTTTCCTATGGTGACACTGCAGTTAGCCAGCCATATGCGGACTGCTGGAGGTCAGGCAGGTGGCTGTTTTGCTGAACACAGACAGATGGAGGCTGACTGGAGGATAGATGAAGTCCCTTGACCTGGGTGGTCCATTCCCACCATCCACCACTGGGAACCAGCTCTGACCTCTCACCTTTCAGAACCACAGTCTACTATCTTCACTGCCCACCAGAGCTTAGTTTGTTCTCAATAAGAGAAAACTTGGGCGTTAACAGCATATCCCACTGCGAGCACAGGTGACTGTCCTGCCCAGTCATCCTGAGAAAGGGAGTCTTCCGAAGAATATAAAGAAGATGCATACAGTATTTTGAAAAGATTTTGTGAAGTCTGGTTTTTAACTGTGGGAGTGGTGGGTATGTTGGGAAGCCAGCAAGGCTATGAAAGGAAAACATGTAATTGGTGCAGGCTTATAGTTCATTATCATCGTGGGGGAAGCATGGTGGCTCACAGGAAGACATGGTTCTGAGAGGTAGCTAAGAGTTCTAAATGCAGATTGGCAGGCAGCAGGAAGAGACAGCTCTGGGCCTGGCTTTTCTTCTGAAACCGCAGAGCCCTCCCCCAGTGATCTACTTTCTCCAACAAGGTCACTCCTACTTCAGCTTCATACCTCGTGATTGTGCCTTTCCCTATAAGTACGTGGGGACCATTTTCATTCAGACCACCACACAGTACCAACTCGGTTCTTAAGAATTGTCTGAAAAAAATGGCTGTGGAATGAGAGAGAGCCTCAGCCTTCCAGACCTGCACATTACACAGTGGCGCATGCAGGGGTTGGCGGGGGGCGGGGAGGGGGACTGAACTTTATCGGTCTTTTTATTACTTTTCCATTTTGTGCTGTTGTTGCCTTTATTGTTCTGACATGGCTCAATCCTTACTCCTGAGTTTGTCTTTGTTTTACAGGACAAGGGCTCAGAGGACTGGACGAGTTCAGATGTCGGTGTCCCCCCAGTTCTTGACCCTGGTCCTGTCTCCAGCCCGTCTCAGCTTACCCACTCTTGACTCCTTTGAGCCATTCAGAGGGGCAGTTTCTGGTAGTAGTGGCTTTTGTACTTTCACGGAATTCCTTCAGTCCAGAGTTCTCCTGGCAGCAGGCCCTGCAGCAGTGTGCACTGTCAGTGCATTTAACTGCTTACTATTTAGTCAGTAACTGCTTTCTGGTTGAAAGATGCAGTGGTTTCTCCCTGTCCTGAATCCTTTCTACATGTCATCTGCTGAACCATCAGCCTCATCAGCGGAGAGTCTTTCCAGACTTGTTCCAGTTATTGGCACCTCACTTAACAGTAGGGAAGGCCGTGACATAAGGCACCTTAAGTCAGTGACAGCTCCAAGTATGCACTTCACTTGTTGGCTAGTAACTGTACCCAGACAGAGTAGGAGCTTGTGGGTGTCCCTGGACGGTGTTACAAGTTGCAGGGGCAGGTGCTTCTGTTGCAGGAGTCCTTTGGGGGAATTTTTCTATCATGTTAGTCCCAAATTTAAGGTATGTACTATTTGCCCAGCTTTTTTAAAATTTGATCATTGTTTAAATGAAATTGAAAGGAAGCATTGCACCAGCAGTGTTATTCTGCAGCTTTTATATGGTTACTTGTATTTTAATGGAGGTGTAGCGCTTGCCAAGATGTTAGATGCTCTCCTTGGCCAGCGATTGAAAGTAACAGCTGTGCTTGTCATTTGCTGCAAGATGGACATGCACTGAGCTGTGCAAGGTGCAAGTTTCCAGAAACATAGAGAGCAAGCTGACCTCGATGGTCAGGGCGGCGCTCCATAGAGCCTTGCACTGTTGCACACAGAAGGCTGTTTTTGTAACCCCATTTACTGCCTTGGGATTTAGTAAAGGAACACTGCATCTTTAAATGAGAATATGTACAGTTCTTCTCCTGCAGCATGTCAGCATCGCGAGCTCACTCTTCAGCAGTGTGATGACTTGTGTGTAATAAAACCTTCATGAGCCTTCCTCATGAAGCTCTGTTCTGTTGCCAAGTTAGAGGTGTTTCTGGTACTGCTGAGTTAATGTCACAAAAGGCAGCAGTAACTGTTTGAGCTCTTTTATTTCCTATATTTTGTCCCTGCACTGTGTGCTGTGGAGTTGAGGTGTTTTCCCAGTGCGGTGCCTCCTGACCCTCCTCACTGCTCTCTGACGAGAAATTTGCCTTGTTCAATACTTACTGTGCTCTTGCATGACTGTTAAGGTCTCTGTGCAGAGACCAGTGTCCAAGTGTCACATCCTTTGATTAAGCGAAATCTGTTGTGACCTCTGAGTTGTATTCCATGAAGAGAATGCCACCCAGAAGATAATGTAGGAAAGATAATTACATTGTTAACTTTTAATTTCTCAGCTGTCCTTTTGTTTTCTTGGTTTTTTGTTTTTTTTTTTTTTTTTTTGACAGCAATGGAAAATGGGTTCTATAAGACTGCCTGCTAGTGTGAACAGCACTGCACTGCACTTGTGACTCATGGGAATAAATGTACATCTTTATCTTTACACCGGTGATAAGACTCAGTGTTGATTTCCTCTGGACCGGTGTGTCCTACATAGACAGTCATAATCAATTTATGACTTGTGCTTCAGACAAAAGTGTTCGTGGGCCTTACTCTGCTCCTCCTCACCCCACCCTACCCCCTGCACTGCCCCACACATCACTTTACATAGAAATGGCTTAGAAAAAGGTTCTTTTCAGCTGCACATGGTGACATGCACCTTTAATCCCAACATTCAGAAGTCAGAGGCAAGTGGATCTCTGAATTGGAAATGAGCCTGGTTTGCATAGGGAGGGCTAAGACAGTTAGGACACTTTAGGCCCTGTCTCAAAAAAACAAAACAAAAAGAAAGGTTCTCTCCTTCTGCCTCTGAACAGCAAATGAATCTGACATGGTCCTCTCTTAAATTAAAACGAGTCTCATGTAGTCAGGTGTTGATGATGACACCAAACATACCAAGTTGGAGTCTGGTTCCCTCTGAAAAGGGCCTTCTTGCCTCTGTATCCTACAGCTGTGGGAAGGACTGTTCAGTATCCCATGGTACCTGCTACCAGGTTCACTGTAACACCACACCTGACAAAAGGATGGCTGACTCATCCCAGAAACCAGATCTCAGTTCTTGGCCTAAATTCCTGCTTTTCCCTTTCACACATGAAGCCCACCTGGCGTTGAAGGAGGGTGGTTCAGCTTTTATTGATTAGTAGTAGTTTCCCTTTTTATCTTTTTTTAAAGTACTGACAGCTCTCCTACTTGTTTCTTCTCATACTTTTAATCCCATAAGATTAATTTGCAATCTTCTGAGTAAGGGAGCCATAGCATCGTGTTCTGATGCTGAGCTTTCTGCTCCTCCTGGTACTGTAGAGTGGGGCTGGTGTGAGACCACTCACTGCATCCTAATCACTGGACAGCAGGCAGTGTTGCTCTCATCTAGCCATTGTGACTAACAGCTGTCAGGTATAGCAACACTCAGTTATCTTGGTTCTCACATTTCTAAAAATGTTTGGAGGTCATCTCCATACTGGTATCATTGAGTGCCTCTACTGTTCATATACATACATAAACTGTCTGGTGGGTGGGCTTTATGTCCAAGTCTTAAAATGTGAGCAAACAAAAACATGAAAACATTAGCATGAATAAGATAGCTATCCAACAATCCCAGAGTGCTGACCCTGACCTGTGGGGTGGTGCATTTATATTGCCCCCATCTTCATCCCTTTCATTGGAGTACAGGCAACGCTTGGGCTGGGCGTGACTGTTAGTTTTGGAAAACTGTGAATTAATAGCAGCTATCTCTGAGGAATCACAAAGGTAGACACCTCCACTGCATGCCACATAGTATTCAGATCACTTAGAGGAGGCTTCCATCTGCTTAGGATAATACATTAATATTAATAGTTACGTTTGAACTTTTGGTGACTTATATGGTAACACATGCACATGCTTCGGGTCTTTCATACTACTTTTATATTTGTAAATCCGTGTTTTGGAGCAATTCCATGTTTAAGGGAAATATTTTTGTAAATGTGATGGTTTTGGATATCTGAGCAGTTCTTTTGCTTATGCGTTCTTTTTAAAGCATTTGTGCTTTAAAATTGTTGTGTTTGGAATATAGTACCATATAGCCCAGATATGAAATGTAAGAATTGAGTAGACTAAGCATGCTGTGTGCAGCCTAGTGTGCTGGATCAACGGTGAGGCTCCAGAGTCCCTGGGTCGCACCTGCCTGAAGCTTGTTGCCTTTCTGTGCCATTCACCCTTCAGAGCACTCCAGAAAGTTCTAACACAGCTTGTATCTGCTTTGTTCTGTGGATGCCTTTTTGGTATTGTATCCTAAACCGCATAGATTATTTAGGATAATGGTAAGTTTAAAAAAATGAATGTTGAAGGAAGATTTTATTAAGAATTTAAATGTTTTTTCATTATATTGTTAAACTTGAACATTTATCTGTGGCTTATGTGATTTGGTTAATATGTATAAAAATTGTAAGAGGTTTATATTTCATCTTAATTCTTTTGATGTTGTAAACATGCTTTTCAGTTCATTATTTGAATGTTTATGGCACCTGACTTGTAAAAAGAATTACAAAAAAAAAAAAAAATCCTTAGAATCATTACATTGTCTCACTGTGTTACCAGGGTAACAGTGCTGTCCACTACAGTTTAGTCATTCCATATAGTGTGCCTTCTAACTCTGACTGGGAGCTGCTCATAGTAGGATCATTAACTGCTGCTCGAGGTGACTAGTCTCCATCAGGTCTTCCTGGTAATTCTTCAGACACTGGTTACAAGGAAGGGGAGGTGGCCTCTCACCTCCCCATCACTAGTCTTCAGTAGCCCCAGGGCTGGGCAGATGTCAGATGCAGCCTTTTCACAGCAGGGACTCATGACTTAAAGGCTTAAACACATGTCAATATTGGAGGCAGTGAAGTGATTACTTACATGTCAGAGATGCTGAGAAATGTTTTAATATGGTAGAGACGGGCTTTAGATCACTAAAGCCAAGTTAACCATCTTCCCTGTTCTCAGTTGCAGCTGGCTCTCTCTGCTCAGACTGTCAGCTGTGAAAGGCAGTCAGTATCATTTGCCACACGTGCAGAAGATATTAAGTAATTATCCTACTATACAGCAAGTGCCGAGTGAATATCAGTCACATCTTCCTAAGAGTTATTTATGTCATTACGTGTTGCAAGTTATCAGCAAATCCCTATTAACTAAAGACTCTGCTTCTGCCCACTGAGAGGAGAACCCACTTTGAAAACTCCTCAGGAAATGGAGTTTACTCGGCATGTCATTCATCTGCTCCTGGGAAAGGCATGGAAATGACACTTTCCCTTTATCACTGCTGGAGCCTGGTAGTTACAATTATCTCACTTAACAGTGATGGACTCCATCCCTCAACAGCAATCAGGCCAGCATCTTGATTGCCATACTTAATCAGAACCAATTGTCTCTGGGCTGAGAGGGAAGGGAGGTGACAGCAGGTGGAAGCAAATATAGAAATCCTCCTTGATATACCTAAGGTGTGAAGGGGGAAGCATCTAGGGCGTGCCTCGTAAGATATCTTTTCTGGGGAAGTAGAGGTCACTGCTAATCCTTAGAAAGATACTCTGAGAAGTGGAAATTAAATATAACCTTTGATGCCATTCATTGGGCTGGGCAAAGTAGGGCACGAAGGGAGCCAAGTGGAGCTATGACTAGTGAACACCAACCGGGGCCAAGGCCAAAGGGCCGAAGTAAAGACCATGGATGGTGGCTTCTCACTACAGAGAGGATGAGACAGGAGGCAGAGTCCCCTTGTGTCTATGGATTCTTTAAATGTAGGGAAGCTCTCCACAGGAGCCTTTACTAGGTCTGTAGAGAGCAGAGAAGTCAGTAGGGTACTTGAAGAGGCTGGAGGGCACTGCTTCAAATGTATTTCCTTTACAGTGATAAAAGTAGCTAAGGAGGAAGTAAAGAGACTGTTCATTTTCAGTTACAAATCTTCCAGTAGAGGCGAGACATGGTAGCAGACACCTTTAATCCTAGCACTCTGGACGCAGAGCCTGGTCTCTTTTTGAGATTAAGAGTAGCCTGGTCTTTATAGAGGGAGCTTCAGGCAAGCTGAGGCTCCACAGGGAGACTTTCTCTCAAGGAGGAAAAAAAAAAAAAAAAAACCACCCAGTGAAAGAAACTTGTCTGTGTCTTTTATTATGATTTACTAATCTCAAATGAATTCCTTTCTGTAGACCTGCAAAGCCAACAACTGTCTGCCTCAAAGGCCATCCACGTCTTTAGAAAGTCACCAGAGTTGTGTCTCTCCAGAGAAGGGAGAGAACATTTGACCATATAAAAACAAGATCTGTCTACAAAAAAGACTAATGAGCTTGCCTTAGTAGATTTGGTAGCTTCCTCTGTGATGATTCATGAGGTATGCTCTCAGACAGGGTTCTGAGAAGTAGTCACTGCTGAGACCGCCTTCTTGCATCCCCAGAACATGAGCAGGGCCCACTGGGTGTGCTTATCTTCCCTTGTTGCAGCTGGGGCATCGTGGTGCTGCAGGGACATAAGGAAGAAGGGTCAGGTTGGGGTGTGGTCTTTGAAATACACTTCCTTCTTTTCCTTCATTCTCCATTTCCTGATTTTCTCTTCACAAGGTTGAGAGTTTATTGGAGAATGGAGAGAAGGGACTTAACTTTGGTTTTGATGTTTACAGTGCTGGAGATGAACTCCAGAGCCTCCAGCATGAAGAGCACGGACTCTGTCACTGAGCGTGCCTCCAGTCTAAGGAGCGGGGTGTTTCGTGATTTCTTGCCACCAGCACATGAGCATAGAGATGGTTTTCCCTTCAGCTAATGGGACTGGTGACATATTCATAGTTTGAAACTGTAGCCTGTGGTTGCTGCCCTGGGCCAGGCTTTTGGCTCGTTGATTTACTGGAGACAAGCTAGGGAAGAAATAAATGGTAGGAATTCAAGGCCAGCCTGGGCTACATAGTAAGACTGCCTATAAGTACATACTAAACCAAGTCAATACTTATACCTAGAGGGTAGGCATTGGTTGCTCTTGTGTTTCCTAGCAAGAGCAGAAGAGCTAACTTTTTTTTTTAAAGACTTAAGTCCAGAAGATACAAGTCAGTGCTAGTTAGACGCGTGGTTGGTAAGTGGGAACTGCTTTATAGAGCCAGCGGGGCTATCTGTCTAATGAGAAATCTAGTACTGGAATTTAGGCATGTACGGAAGCAAGAAGTGGACTGTGTAATATGGGGTGCTGGAATCAGGACTTGTTAAGCACAGGACAAGACCCTGGGCGCTGGCTTGCTACAGGCTGGCCATGAGTGTGGGTTCTCTGCAAGGCCTTCTAGACCAGAAAGTAGATTTTCTTAGGACTACACAAAATGAGGAGAGGAGTTGCTGAGACCAAAGCAAAAATTGTTGATAGTGATGGCTGCCCACTGTCTTTGGACACATCAAGAGCTGAGTTTTAACTCAGTCAGTGATTCATTACTAGGATATTCCTTGACAATAATGAAAGAGAAAGTACTAGCATGTATAAAGATGTTAAAACTGCTGGTATCATAAGATTGGCAAGAAGGGAGCTGGAGGTGGCTCAGTGGTTAAGAGCACTGACTGCTCTTCCAGAGGTCTGGAGTTCAATTCCCAACAACCACATGGTGGCTCAAAACCGTCTGTAACAGGATCTGATGCCCTCTTCTGTTGTGTCTGAGGACAGTGAGAGTGTACTTGTATAAATAAACCTTTAAAGAAGAAAAGATTGGCAAGAAGAAGGTAAGTCACGCCAGCTTCCCAACAGGCTGCCAACCTGAACAACAATGAGGCAGTTGGTGAAGACTTCTGCCAGAATCTCAGAGAAGCATAGTGTTTAATGTAGTAAGAGACTGCTTTCTCTGCCTCCTTTCCTGAGGCTCAGGCTCCACTCTGTTGGCTTTATTAAATCCTAATCACCTCCCAGAGGTCCCACAGACCCCACCCCTAAATACTGGACTAATACTCCTAGTGCCTCATAATAGGAACTGGCCCTCAGCATGTAAAGTTCTGAAGGATCGCCCGGACCCTCTCCAAACCAGAGCAAGCATTAATAGCTGTGCCCCCTGCACTGTGCAGACCCTAGTTAACCTCTTGAGGTAGGTAGACTCTGTCTACTCCAGTTCAGATTGCCTGTTCTCATACCACTGGCCAAGAAATGCCCAAACAACGCTGGTGTGTGTTTGTCACAACCCCTGCTACTCCCTGGTACCAAAATGACTCTTAACTAAAGAGCTTGTCATTCAAATATTGGCCCACAGTGCACAACTCCCCACACCCGGTCACCAATGCAGGCTGTGGGAGGAGAGATGCTACTTAGTGGAAATGGAGTTAGCTGAGCTAGGACACAGCTCAGCAGTGCTGCTTGTCTGGTACATGCATTCCCAGTACTGAAATGGAGAAAGTGTTTAAGTTTTTGTAAAATACTCAGCGTCCTCTGTTCTTAGAAATGGGTCACAGCACCTGGGCTACATAGCAGACCCTGTCTCTAAAACGAGTGGTTTGTGATGGAGCTGAAGATGCACCTCAGTATGTGAAATGAATTCATGAAGCCCTGGGTTCAGTCCCCACCGCAGAATACGTGAAGAGTGGTGGCACAAGTCTAGGGAGGTGAAGGCAGGGGGATTGAGAGTCCAAGGTCATCGTTAGCTGTACACCACATTTGAGGGATGAGAAAAAAAAGGGCTAAGGTGGTCAATTTTGTGTTGATTATATTTTACAGTTTTAGGTTCTTTTTAAATTTGCTATTTTGTATGTATGTTTTATCTGCATGTGTGTCTGTACCACATTTATACAGTGTGCACTAAGGCCAGCTGGTGTCCCCTGGAACTGGAGTCCCACAAATGGTTGTGGGTTGCTATGTGGGCACTGGAATTCGAACTCTGGTCCTCCAGACGGGTAGCCATTGCTCTTAACTGCCTGGCAGAGCCGCCTTACCAATACCACTATCTCAAACCTTATACTTTACAGTTAAGAATAATGCAGACTCTTAGGCCCCAGCCTTAGCAGTTTAGTGTCTGCATTTTTTATATTTATTGTGTATTTTATGTGTTACGAGTGTTGTCTGCATGACAGAAGATCCCATTATATATAGATGGTTGTGAGCCACCATGTGGTTGCTGGAAATTGAACTCAGAACCTCTGAAAGAGCAGCCAGTGCTCTTAACCACTGAGCCGTCTCTCCAGCCCATAGTACCTGCATTTTTGTCAAAATCATGGAATAGTTGAAGTGAGAGAGAAGTCCTGTACCTTGGTTGCATCATTGGTTAACTTTCTAATTAAAATGCAGTTTTTCTCCCATACAGTGGGAGACAGGTCCTCAGCTTCATGCACTCCTTCATCTGCAGGGAAAACGGAGAAATCAGGTGGCAGCTGGCAGCTCAGTGCCATGGCAACTGCTTCCAGCAATAACTTAATTTCTTCTCTGCTCTTAGGCTTTTCTCTCCTCGGTCCTAAAGCTGAAAATGTTTTAATTTGGAAAGAACATAAGACACTGTGGTTGTTCTGTCTGTAGCATCTGCACACTTCTTAATGGACTTGAAAGAGCATGCAGAAACTATTAGACAATCAGCTACATTTAGAAGTGAGGGGCTCTGTGGAGCTTTCATCCCTCTGATGTGGCTTCCCCCAGGCAAGTAAAGACCCCTGTCTTGTACTGCAGTCCATTCAGTCTTCCCGGAAGATTCACCAAAATGGATTGCTTCCTCCTGGCTGACACACGGATTTGGAACCACTTTTCAGTGGAAGCCAGGACGGCAGACCTTTAACAGGACTGCTTTAGATGGCTTGCTTTCCCAAGACCTGGTACGTTTGTCTGCCAGGGCTACCATGACAGCACCTTGCACTGGTGGCCTAGGAAATGAATCCTCTCAGTACTGTGGGTTGATGTTAAGGGTCACCACAGTGGGTTTCCTCTGAAGCCTCTTAGCTTGTCAATGCCTGGTTTTTGGCCTGTGGCTTCACATCTGCTAGGTGTCTGACTAGAATGTCTTAGGCCCACCCTAATGACTTCATCGAACCTAACTGCTTTTCAACTGGGGCAGGCGGGCGGGGGCGGGGGGAGGGAGGGCCTGGGGCTGTATTTAAGTTTCAGCAAATTGAGCACAATGTTCATGCCTGCCATCCCATTTGCTTGGGAGGCAAAGGCAGGAAGATTGATGGTTTGAAGCCAGCCTGAACTACACCTCATCTTAAAGGGGAAAAAAAAATGGGGTTGAAGAGATGGCTAAGCAGTTAACAGCACTGACTTCCCTTGCAGAGGCCAGTAAAACACATTTCCTTCCCTCCAGTTTGAAGTCAGGACATCCTTAATATAAACAGGCTGTTTAGTTCAGCAGGTTTTTTTTTTTTTCATTAGCATTTAAGGTTAATAAAGCACTATGTAATCATCTCTGGAAGATCCGATATCCTCTCTGTTCTGTGATTATTTGTTTTAAAGTGTGGTTAAATCCTTTTAGAATTGTTTGATATGTAGGACTAAGATATATCTATAACATGTTCTATGTTATAATTTCTGGAAAATTGTTGCATTTTATTAAATACATATGTTGAAACATGATCAGCTTCAGCTTTCAAGGGGCATCTCTAAGACAGCCGCCATCTCTAATAAATGTGCAATCTCAGAATGTTCCTTTTCAGAATTCAAGGCAAAAGCCCATTGGAATTCTGAATATGTATCAGTTGTGTAATGTACCTGCATATATACATATTTTAAAATTTCAAATCTAGAAAATGAAACACATAAGCTATTGTATGGCATTGCTGTAAGGTGGTATCAAACAATCTATACACTTAACCCAGTACACTGCATCTCTGTGAGCTGCCATTCAAATTCCTCAAGCCTTTGTGGATTTTTCTCATCTGGAACTACCTTTTTTGCTGTTGTTATAGGTTCCAGATTAGATTCTTCTGAAGATTTTTTATTCTGTTTTAAAGAATCCTCAAAAAAAAGAAAGAATCCTCTAGTCTCTGCTCTATGGCCTGTAACTAGGCATTCCATCTCAGTCCTCTCCTTATACATGTTAGCTTTATTTCTGATCTTTCTTAAAGGGGATCTGTAAACTTGTAATCACTACTGAACATGTTCTGTGATGACAGAATAAAATTATAGGGTTGCCGGGCGGTGGTGGCGCACGCCTTTAGTCCCAGCACTTGGGAGGCAGAGGCAGGCAGATTTCTGAGTTCGAGGCCAACCTGGTCTACAGAGTGAGTTCCAGGACAGCCAGGGCTACACAGAGAAACCCTGTCTCGAAAAAAACCAAAAAAAAAAAAAAAAATATATATATATATATATCCAAATGTCCATCACTGTATTCTCCATTTCTTAACATAGAAAACATTTTCTTTTTAATCTTCTCTCCTTCCTTCAGAGTCTTCATCTTCAAATTATTTATTTTCTCCATGATTACTTATACTCAGTTTCTTTTCTTTCTTTAGCACCTAAGCACATTTTCAAGCATATTGTACCTATTCAGAGTTTTTTCTCAGTCTGTTCCTGGCTTCCATTACCTGCATTCTTTGCCTTGCTAGCCAAGCCTTAAAGGACCATGACCAACCTGACAGGAAGGGGCCATCCACCATGCTGTCAGCCATCTGTCAGCTTCTTAGTGGTATCCACCAGCCACCACTGCAGTGGCTAGCCCAGGAAACTAGGGTCTCTGCCTTCCACAAGTGCCTGGACTTCTCCAAGAGACTGCTGTGGGCTCTGGCACCCAGCCGCTGAGCCAGAAGCTCTAGAGGAGCCTTAGGCCTCTCTGTGATTTCCCACTCCCAACTGGCCTGGACACTGCTCTGGGAAGTGTTTGTTCCCCACCCTTCCACCCAGGGCTTTTTCTCAGGCTTGGATTTTATGAACCCTTATGTTGGACACCATTTGTATTCACAGTCTTTACCACCCAATCCTCAGTTCCAAAAGTAACAACTCTGAATAAATTTATTAATAAATGCCTAAGCCATAAGCCTGGGCTTGTTCCCTGACTCACCCATTGTTTAACCTGTCTATTCTATTCTGTGTGTGCCTCATGGCTGGTTACGTCTCAGTTTCATGTGTCTGTCTCCATCCAAGAGTTTCTCACTTCCTACCAGAATTCACACCCCTGTTTTCTGCCTCAGCTAATAAGCCATCAGCTTTTACTGACAGGTGATTGAAGTGGAAATTTAAAGGTTCGTTGGAAAGGCAAACGTGAAGGAGTGTTTTCCTGAAGTGAGGCTAAGGCAGACTCATGAAGGAACGTTTAGCTGAAGCAATCACAAGAGAAAGGATGTTCTGCTAAAGCAAGCACGTGGAAGGACACGTGATGAAGGATTCGTCATAACAATATGTATTGGTCCACCTTTCATTGTGTAGTTGAGCTCCATTTGTCAGGACTCCACTGAAAGAAACACGTAAATCTTCTGTTGCTGTGTCTTCATTTCTTGCTGCTTCTGAGGACTTGGGTTGATTGGCAGAGTGATGTCACCTGAGACAGACTCATGTGCTGAGGCAAGACCCTATAGAGGACACGTAATGTTTGGAGGGAGTATAAAAAGGCCTCGATGGCCAGTGACGGAGGCTGAGCTAGGCTTAGAGAGCTAGCTGTGTAATGCTTGCTGGTCTCACATCTTCACTGATCTTTGATTCCCTGAGAGAGGCACAACAAAGAATGTTTCCTGGCATTCCTGTTGGCCCTGGTCCCTCCCGCTGACTTGTGCTTCGGCTGAAGCCTGGGTGTGTCTGCTGGGCCATGCCATTGTTGCTATTCTATTCTACCGAACTGGATTTTTGGTGTATCCATGAAGTGTTTTCGAGTGCATTGAGCTGCCACTGCTCACCTGTGCCTGACAAAGAACCTTTCTAAACAGGACCACTTCCCTCTTATCCATTCTTTCCACTGCCCCGGTAGGTGGTGGACTAAAAGAGAAGCTAAGACATTTAAGAGACATCATTAAGAATAGGTTGTGAACAGGTGATGCTTTGACACAGTACACAAGGTATTTTCTTTACACAAATGTGCAATAGGGCTTGTCTGTTTCATACTTAGAAATACCGTGACTGATCAGCCAGTGCTAGAGTTGCATATGAGTCATGCCCCTGCCTTCGTCACTGATCTGTTGCTGTGATGGAACACCATGACCACAGTGACTCTTATAAAGGAAAGCATTTCATTGCTTACACTTTCAAAGGGTTAATCTATTTTCATTATGGCAGGGAGCACGGCAGTGTGATGGCCCTGGAGCAGTAACTGAGAGCTCACAGACTGATCCACCGGGGGAGGGGGAGAATGAGACATTGGGATTGAAACACAAAAACCACAGGGCAGTGGTGGCATATATCTTCAATCCCAGGACTTGGGAGGCAGAGGCATGCCAATCTCTGAGCTCGAAGGCAGCCTGGTATACCAAGTGAGTTCCAGCGCAGCCAGGGAAACTGTTTGGGAAAGGAGGAGGAAGGGGAGAAGGGGGGGGAGAAGGGGGGGGAGAAGGGGGGGAAGAAGGGGAGGAGGAGGGGGAAGATACCTTAAAGCCCATCCCCATTACTTGCTTTCTCTTACAAGGCCACACCTACTACAATAAGGCCACACCTACTACAATAAGGCCACAACCTCCTAATTTTCTAATTCTTCACAATTGCTGCCGCTCCTGATGACTAAGCATTCAAATACATGAACATATGAACACCATTCTTTTTTTGTTGTTTTTTGTTTTTATTTTTCGAGACAGGGTTTCTCTGTGTAGTCTTGGCTGTCCTGGAGCTCACTCTGTAGACCAGGCTGGCCTCGAACTCAGAAATCCGCCTGCCTCTGCCTCCCAAGTGCTGGGATTAAAGGCACGGGCACCATTCTTAACCAAAGCACCACAGGACCATAAAAATCACTTAACCTGTGCTGGCCATTCCGATGACTGTGATTACCTTCCCTTTAGTGACTCAGTGCCTTTGCCTGTCCCCGACTACCTCAAGGCCCCATTAAACTCACAGCATTTAATTCATCCTGCTTAGTACCAGCATCTTCAACTCTTAAGTCTGGCACAAGGAACCCTTTAGCCTGTCTATGCACATCTGGAGATTAGCCTGTCTGTGCACATCTGGAGGTGGTCAGTTTTATCACTGGGTACATTGTTGTTCTTCACTATATTCTGAGATGCTAGAAGTTGGTTACTTAATTTTAACAGAGCTTAGTCTTTGTCTTTGCCAGTTTATCCAGAGGTGCTAGGAGCAACCAACCAGCATTATCATTTTCCCTATTTTTCCACAAACTGTCTAAAGTTTTATATAGAGTTACCAAGTCTATTGCCTCTCATAATTGGTGGATCAGGATATTGAGATGAATTTGTCATCTTCAGTTTGTAATATAATTTACACCATTGGCCTTCTGTACTCTCTGAGTGTCTAGGAGAGGCTTCAGTAACTAGGTGTCGGCAGATTGGAAAGCCTATTCCAGATTCTGTTGCTCTAGACCCGTGTCTGCAAGACAGTGCCTTCTGGCCATGGCAGGGACCCTGCACCGGTGAACTGACAGCAGCTGTGGCTCCTGCTCAAAACCAAACCATGCAGCGTTCCAGCATGGACTGCAGATACTCAAGAGGTCCACTTGTAGCCATGGAGTGTGGGGCCACAGAGGAAAGGGAGTCATTTTCAACAGTGTGTCCCGTGTGTAGACCATGTGCCAGTGACTGGCCCCATCCTCAGGCCCTACAGGTATTACAAACTAAACTGAGGGGAGTTGTAAGAAGAGAAGGGTGTCTGAGGAAGTTCAGCCTGGTGCTAGGGAGCAGGTATGATTTAACACATTGTATCCTTTTTTGTTTTAAAGCAAGTTCTAAGTCAGCAGAAGTGGCACAGGCACTTCATCCCAGCACTCAGGAGAGAGAGGCTGGTGGATCTCTGAGTTCCAGGCCAGCGTAGTCTACAGAGCTATTTCCAGGACAGCCAGGGCTACACAGAGAAACCCTGTCTCAAAAAACAACCAACCAAAAGTAGCAAGATCCAGAGGAGACATCTGTACACTCATGTGCAGCATTGGTCACAGCGGCCAGACAGAGAAGGGCGTCCTCAGAAACCACAGACTGAGAAGCGGATCTATTGGCAAGAGAATATTATACCTTCCTCAAGAGGAGACAAATTCTAACCCATACGTGGATGAGCCTTGGATATTAACACATGAAGTGAAATAAGTCACAAAAGGACAGACACTGTGATCCTGTTGTAGAAGACGCCTAAAGTGATTCATACACAAAGTAGACGACTGCCTGGGAGCTTGTTGTGTAACAGAGTCAGAGTTTTAGTTTACATCTGAATCTTGTCAAAATTAGGGTTTTATTTTGTTTTTTCTTTTTTTCTTTAAGAAATACTGTTTTTAACTTAGCAAAAACAACAGGGACTTATAATCATCTAAGATAAAAGATATCTGAAAATTCGTAAGGAAAATGGAACTCATGAAATAGAAAAGCCTGATGTCTGGAATAGTGAATAAAGACATGCTAAAGTCATCAGAGCAGCCATGAGCTGACAGGGCTGGGCTCCATGTGTACAGTCTAGCACAGCATGCTTGAGGCTCTGTGGTCAGTCTGAGCATAAACAGCCCAGGTGGGCATGGTGGTACACACGTGGTGGTAATCCCAGCAGCCTGCAGAATCGGAGTCTCAGCTTACAGATGCTACCTTCAGCCACATATATATTGAAATTGAAGGCATATAGAGATTTCCATGAGCTCTAAAAGGATGGCAATTTTTTTTTTCCTAAAGTGGGGTTTCTTATATAACCTTCCTTAAACTTGGTATGCAGACCTGGCTGGCCTTGAACTCACAGAGTCCCACCTGCCTCTGTTCCCCACCCCCAAGTGCTACAACTAAAAGCATGCACCATTAATCCCAGCAGACACAAAAATTCCTGAAGTATCAAATGATACATGTTCTCTCTCAAAGCAGATTCTAGCTGCTTGATTCTAGACTTACATGATGTAAACAGGTGGGTGTTAGAAGTGAACTGGTTAAGTGGGAGTGGGAGGGGTGGGAAAGGAGGGCTGGAGGAAGACTAACCAAGGCTAAGCAAATAGGAAAATGCCATATATAAACCTACTATTTGGTAAGCTACCTAAAAAAAACATTTTTAAAGGTTTATTTATTTATTTAATGTATGAGTACACTGTCGCTGTCTTCAGACACACCAGAAGAGGGCATCAGATCCCATTACAGATGGTTGTGAGCCACCATGTGGTTGCTGGGAATTGAACTCAGGACCTCTGGAAGAGCAGTCAGTGCTCTTAAACCAATGAGCCAACTCTCCAGCCCCTTAAAAATTTTTTTAAAAAATGTTGAACAGAGGTATCCTGCATGGATGGTCAAAGCTTTTAATCCCAGCACTCAGAAGGCAGAGGCAGGCAGATCTCTTGAATTTGAGGCCAGCCTGGTCTACAAAGAGAGTTCCAGAAATGCACAGAGAAACCCTGTCTCAAAAGCCAAAAAAGGCCGGGCGGTGGTGGCGCACGCCTTTAATCCCAGCACTTGGGAGGCAGAGGCAGGTGGATTTCTGAGTTCGAGGCCAGCCTGGTCTACAGAGTGAGTGCCAGGACAGCCAGAGCTACACAGAGAAACTCTTTCTCGAAAAACTAAAAAAAAAAAAGCCAAAAAAGAAGAAGAAAACCAACATTCTAGGGATGTCATCAGCTGGGGGAAGCCTGCTGACCTGCTAAATGGACGTGTGGTAAAGTTGCCTTCTAAATATTCAAGTTTTCTGAAACAACATACAAGTTTCATGGAGCTGCTCTCAGTCTCTGTTGGTGGTGGCCAATGGTAACAGTTTAACTGGTTAAGTGCTGAAACACAGACTGTTGAGTGCTCCGCCTTACACAGCACACCTGTATCCGCCCTCCTCAGCTCAAGGAACACCCTGAAGGCAAGGCAAAAACAGTGTAATGTCTGCAGGGTGGAAAGGGCCTGTGAAACAGTTCTCTGAACATGATGGATGCTGGCCTAAGGAACAGAGCCAGCCCCATTGTCATGGTGGGGACAGGGTTGCAAGGCCTCACTCTCCCTGAGTTAATAGTTGCTGGAGCATCAAATCTTTTTCTGTTTTGAAACATTTATTGTATATATTTTCAAATTTACTTTTCTGTGTCTACATGTGTGTTGTGTTTCTGTGCATGTGCGTGTGTATGTGTGTGCGCACGAGAGAGAGTGTGCGTGCATGTGCCCACAGAGGTCAGAAGAAGGTATTAGATTTCCTGGGACTGAAGTCATCAGCAGTTGTGAGCCACCTGATGTGAGTTCTGGGAAATGAACTTGGGTCTTACAAGAGCAGCAGCCCCAGAGCCATTGCTCCCACTTTTTTAAATCTTTTTTTTCCCTTATGTTTGGGATAGCATCTCACTATGTAGCCCTGGCTGGAATCACTATGGACTTAAACTCACAGTCATCCACTGCCTCTGCTAGAATTAAAGGTGTGCAAGCGCTATGCCTGCTAGTCGGTCTTCTGGGTGAGCTGCCCCTGCTCCAGGAAATGCACTCCCACTCCTGCTCATGAAAGCGTGTCTTATGTACAGTAGGTCTGTGTCTCTGTCTCTCTTTTTCTTACACACACACACACACACACACACACACACACACCATGAAAATAAATGTGTTCCCAGGAATCCCTTTGGGAGGCTCAAAATCGCCTAAAATTGCAGCCCCTGAAGATTCGATGCCCTCTTCTGGCCTCTGCGGACGTGCACATATGTGGAACAAACACATTAACACATACATATAAACATACAAATAAATAAACTTTTTAAAAGATTAACTTATATTTTTTAAAAGATTTAGTTATTTATATGGGTACACTGTAGCTGTCTTCAGACACACCAGAAGAGGGCATCAGATCCCATTACAGATGGTTGTGAGTCACCATGTGGTTGCTGGGAATTGTGAACTCAGAACTTCTGGAAGAGCAGTCAGTGCTCTTAACTGCTGAGCCATCGATCCAGCTTAAATTCTTAAAAATTAGAAGGGTCAGCCAGACGGTTCAGTGAGTAAGGGTGCCTGCTGTCAAGCCTGATGACCTGAGTTCAAATCCAGGATCCATATGGTAGGTGAGAACCAGCGCTAACCTCTGGTTCCAACAGCAGTGTGTGCACAAGTATGTGCTTGTTCACACAGCAGCTTTTTAAAAATATAAAGTTCAAGATCATGTTTGAGCTACATAGTTGGGGCCAGTTTGAATTAGACAGACCATATCTGAAAAGCCAAAAAACCACGAGACTCCCTAGCTAGGACGAATACAGAAGTAGAGAGTAATCAGTCACTTGGGAGAGTCACTAAGTAAAAGGCAACTCAGTGAGTCCGCAATCTAATCAATTAGGGGTATTCTCAATACAGTAAATCCTAACAAGCACACTCTAGAGGGCGCAAATACGTATTGAAATGTGTACACTCACCCTCAGCAGTGTGCTTTTACATCGATCTAAAGAGAGCAAGAAAAAAATAACAGAAAGAGGCGCAAATGTGGACATGGACACTGGGTGACACAGCCTGTGTTTTGTGGGCAGGAAATCTGATCTGAGGTTCCATAGTTCAAGTCCACGCAGACCTAGAGGCTCTTAGGTGGTGACTTGGAGAGTTGAGAAAGGGTGGTCGGTATGGAGAGAGCGAAGAAACTTGCGCTCTAGGGTCCCAGCTGCAGAGACCCTCCTGCTTGCAGCCTGAGGCGCAAACCTGTGGCAAACCTTGGCCCCGTGGCCTTCCCAGGACCACGCCACCAGCCCAGCCACCTGCCGGGTCGCCTGGGTTCCACGCCAGGCCCCGCCCATCGGGCCCCTGGCGAGCTCCACCAGAACAAGCCCCAGCCTAGTCCCCGGAGCGCCGCGGGGCGCGGGTGGACGCGCGGGGCAGGGCGAGGGGCGGAGAGCGCGGAGGGGCGGAGCGGCAGGAACGCGAAGGCGGGGCGCGGACACTGATTGGCCAGCGCCGCGTTCCGAGGCCGTTTATGGCGGCTGGGCCGGGCCACGGCTCCAAAACAAAGGGCAGGCGGCCCGCGAGGCGGCGGCAGGAGGATGCCTCTCGCGCCCGAATAGGGCGCCAACGGCCGGAGCGCGTCCCGGGTCACACCGGGACCGCCTGAAAAACGAGCCCGCGCCGACCGAGCCTGGGCCGGATGGGCGCAGCGGACCCTGCCGCGGACCGCCGAGCGGCCGTGAGTACGGGCGGGCCTCAGGGGTGCTCTGCGGAGATCTGAGGAGCTGCGGCTTCGGGAGGCGGGGAAGCACCTGTTGGGCGCGGGCGGGCGGGCGGGCGGGCGGGGCGGGAGTGCGGAGGACGCATTGACTTTTTGTTCTTATTTCCGAAGTGCTGGTATTTGGTTCATTGGAAGACAACGCAAAATCCCGGTCTTTCTTTCTTTCCTTCTTTCCTTCCTTCTTTCTTTCTTTCTTTTTGTTTCTTAACACCTCTTATCCTCTCTATTGTTTTTTCCTACCTTAAAAAATGGGAAAAGAAGTAAATACAGAAGATACCTCCAATAAAAGAATATTAAGGGGTGGCATTTTCAAGTTGCTTGTACAATAATAACTAAAGGGAATTGTCCTAATTGTTTACCACTTGTGGCTGTAGGCTTTATTAATGCAAATTGCTAACAGTAACAACTAAGTAAGATATCCTCTACTCAATACCTGTACAGATGGTCATCTTCGATATCCAAATCGTGTGCTGAGCTCCAGGTTAGAAAGCTGGCAGAATTCTGTTTTGGATAGATAATAGACATTGGAAATACCATTTTTTATCCCAAGGTCTTTGTATTCCAGTTGCCTCATAACTATCCAAAATGTATTCACCTTAACTAATTTAATGTGTCTTGGCAAAGAATTGAACATACTGCCTCTTTGCTCTGCTAAAGTAAAGTTCCAAGGCCAGGCTTCCCTCCCCTGGGGATCCTTTCCAGGCATTTCTGAGTGAGCTACCTTCACCCATCACCTCTGCTGTGTTCTAGTAGATGTGTTAACAAATGTTTTACCTGTATGCATGTGTATTAACTATGTATGTACCTGGTACCTACAGAAGCCAGAAGAGGATATCAGATCCCTAGAGCTGAAGTTAGGGATGTTTGTGAGCCACTGTGTGGCTGCTGGGGATCCTACCAGGGTCCTCTACAAGAGCAGCAAGCTCCAAAATGTCAACCCATCTCTCCAGCCATAGTTTGTGGGCTCTTAAAAAGACAGAGGTGGCATATTTGAAGATTGTTGCTACCTGGATCTCTAGGCCTTTGTGTTCCTAGCCAGGGCACTATGTGGTTAGCATGTCTTCTTAGGGATTAGAGCAAATTCTTGCCTTACCACAGATATGTAGAAGAATCCCAGGAGCTGGCCCATATGAAACACTAAAAATACATACATACATACATACATACATACATACATACATACATAGAATCGTGTCAGTAACCAGTCTGAATAGTAGTCTAGATTGTCTTGGCTCGGGGACTCATGCATTTTAGAGAGTGCTCTACCACTACCACAGCTCCAGCTTTATAAATAAACTTAATTTTAGAATAACTTTAGATTGACAATGTTGCCGAAGAGCTTGGGGTGTGGCTAGGTGGTAGACCATGTGTTCAGCATGTGTGAGGCCCTTGGTTCCACCCCTGCTACACACACAAATGAGAAGTTCCCTGCTCAGCTCTGGCAAACCCAGTTCAGCCCACACTCCATTTTTTTTGGTTGTTCGAGACAGGATTTCTTTGTGTAGTTCTGGCTGTCCTAGAACTCACTCTGTAGACCAGGCTGGCCTCGAACTCAGAAATCTGCCTGTCTCTGCCTCCCAAGTGCTGGGATTAAAGGCAAGCGCCACCACCGCCCGGCTTATCTTTGCATTTTAAAGAACCAAAGTTGTTACTTTGACATTCTGTGTCAGCAGCAGATGCTCTGATGTCTGACTTCAGTCCCACAAGCACCCCTGTAGAGACAGGAGTGGAGGAGGCAGGGCTGGGTAGTCTTAATGCATCTTTCTTGGTGGATTCTGGGGAAGCCAGTCTCGTATGGAATCGGGAGTGAGATCAGTTTCGTCCCCAGGAGAGAGCCTTCTGTTATAATTCAGTGCCTGAGTCCCACACACCATCAACAGGCATATATGGAGTGAAAATATGTGAATGTTGGATTATAGTTATTCAGCATGTGAGTAAATAACGTTTAGCCAGGCCAGGGATGGTGCCACACACCTTTCATCCCAGCACTCGGGCGAGAGGCAGGGATCTCTGTGAGTTCCAGGCCAGCCTGGTCTATATAGTAAGCTCTTGGTCAGTCAAAGCTATATATTGGTAGTCTTAAAAACAAAACAAAATAAAAACAACAACAACAAAACTCGCTTAGCCAGGCATGGTGTCAGGAGGACGGGAACTGAAGGTCATTGTTGGCTGCATGTGGAGTTTGAGGCCACATGAGAGACCCTGTCTAAAAACAACAAAACAGAGGTCTGGAGACATGGCTTAGTGATGAAGAATACATACTGCTCTTGTAGGGGACCCAAGTCTGAGTTCTAGCACCGCATGAGATGGCTCACAACCATGTGTAACTCCAGTTCCAGGGGACCTGATACCCCTGACTTACCTGAATGTGAGCACACATACCCACATGTGTGCACGTAATTCCAAGGAAAGATGTAAAGTTCCCAGCTGTCTTTTCTCCTCTCCAGCTGTCTTCACAGCCAGTGTGCTATTCAGGGAAACCAGGCAGCTTTCTGCTGGCATGAATCTTAGGGCCAAAGCTGGGCAGAACTTTGCTATGGTGACAGAAGCCAGAAAGAACACACTGGGGCATCTCTGGTTGCATCCACATCATCAGTAGTCTTTGTTGTGCTTGAGCATGTCAGAATGGATGGGAGATGAGGGGTTGAGGGAAGAGGTGTCCAGAACATGGAGTGTGGCAGTACGAGACCCCTTGAGAGAGTAGGAGGTGGGCAGGCACAGCAGGCACAAGGCACTTTGTCTTAAGGCCACTGGCCAGGTTACTGTTCCTGAAGTATGGGAGAAAGCCTCCATCCTGTGATTCAAGTAGGGAATAATAGATTCAAGGAAAGAAGGAGGTATCACCAAAAGCCAGCTATGGCTACACTATGGCTGTTTGAATCCTTCCAGATCTTTCCATGATTGTGAGTGTAGGTACTGTGCATCTGAATCGTCAATTTGCATGCTTGGAGTCAAGAAAAAGATGCAGGGCCAGGAGGATGACTGAGCAGTAAGAAGACTGCAGCCAACCTGAGCAAGCCAAGCTTGCTTCCTGGGACCCACACAGTGGAAAGAACCAGCTCCTCTAACCACACACACACACACACACACACACACACACACACACACACACACACCAGGAAAACAGGCCTGGAGAAGGAAGCCACCTTTCCTCATAGTAGTCTTAAGCCCCCATCTTGGCAGTGCATCAGTGTCTCTGATATATGAGGGCATTTGTCGACTCTCAAACTTACGGTGTTTTGTAATTTTTTAAAAAGATTTGTTTATTTTATGTGTGTGAATGCTCTGTATGTGCCAGAAGAGGGCATCAGATCCCATTACAGATGGTTGTGAGCCACCATGTGGCTGCTGAGAATTGAACTCTGGACCTCTGAAAGAGCAGTCAGTGTTCTTAACCGCTGAGCCATCTCTCAGTCCCTCTAATTTTTTGTTATTATGAGGGAATATTGTGACTGCTTTTATCCAGTTGTTTTGCAAATTTAAACTCCAACATATGTATGCAGCAACATACATCCAGGAATGTTCTACATGAAACTTTCCTAACCTGCAAGAGGCTTCACTGTGTTACCCAGGCTTCAAATCCTTGGGCTCAGTCAGTCTTTCAAGTAGCAAATAAAATTACAGAGTGGCCCAAGCTCACCTCCTTGTTAGTGGCGGTATTAGAGCCAGTTAAAACTGTCTGTGGACGAGGTTGGTGCTGTGAAGGACTGGGAGCAGGTATCACAGCGAAAGTCCCAGCAACTGGGAGGCAGAGCAAGCAAAGCCCTGTTCTAGGAAGTTCCAGGCCAGCCACAGCTCCGCAGTGAGCCCCACAGAGGAAAGGAGTTGTGTGGCTGGCAAGAGGGGACCATGGTGCCATGCTTTATACTATCTGATATCAAGAGCCCCTCGGCTTCATTTTGTTCCTCGGTGTCTTGTCTTCCAGTGTGATAATCGCACCATATGGACGTGAGCCTGGTGCAGTCCACAGACTTAAAATAATTGTATGTGTTTATTTTAGGTGAGAAACTTCTGGACACATTATATTGGTTTACTAAGGAGAAGGAAAAAAAAACAAACGCTGGTGTCTGCTGTGGAGGTGGATACCTTCACACTCAGGGACTCTGGTGTCTGTCTGCTGTGGAGGTGGATACCTTCCACACTCAGGGACTCTGGTGTCTGTCTGCTGTAGGTGTGGGTCATCTGACTAGCTCTTGCTTCCCGAGACTTCACAGTGGTTCCTAATTGCTTCTAAGACTTTGCAGTTGTGCCGGGCGGTGGTGGCGCACGCCTTTAATTCCAGCACTTGGGAGGCAGAGGCAGGTGGATTTCTGAGTTCGAGGCCAGCTTGGTCTACAGAGTGAGTTCCAGGACAGCCAGGGCTATACAGAGAAACCCTGTCTCGAAAAAACAAACAAACAAACAAAAAAAAAAAACAAACAAACAAACAAAAAAAAGACTTTGCAGTTGTTTTCCAATTACATGGCTTCTAGTGGAAAGCCCAGGTCAGCTGACTCACAGAGCGCTATACATGCCTTCAGGGATGGCTGCTGTCAAGAGCTGCCGCTACTGGGCCAGAAGTAAGAGCTCTAAAGTGACCTGGAGTCTCCATGAAGCACTGCCCTGGCAGGGTAAAGAGGAATCCAAAGAGCAGCTCAGGCTCAGGAGGAGCTGCTCTGGGGACTGTGACACACAGGCAGACTGTGAGGTCAGGACTGATGGAGACAACATGATCACTAAAGAGAAGCAGACAGGCATCTCCAGAAGCAGAATTGTTCATTTAGTCAGAATAGCTGAGGGGCTGCAGTCTCTATGCACTGTGTGTGTGACATGGGGGTGCTTGGGGTTACAGGTGAAAGGGAGCTTTGGGGATGGAAGAGTCCATCTGCAGGTGAACTTGCAAACTGGAAGAGGTACACACCAGTGGGTTTGGTGTGGGGTCTCCTGGTCAGAAACTCCACAGGTGTCATCTGTCAAATCAGCTTTCCTGTCCAGAATTTTTGGGTCACTAAGCCTTCACAGCCTCTTTAGGTAAGGGTGCCTTGAGATCAGGGCCACATAGTGAAGGTCTCTGTTGTAATTTGCTTTCTATTGCTGTGATAAATAAACACTATGACCAAAACCAGCTTGGGGAGGAATGGGTGTATTTCGTCTTACACTTCCAGGTCATGCTCCATCATTGAGGGACATTGAGGCATGAACCTGCAGCAGAAACTACTAAATAAGGTTGCTTACGGGCTTTCTCGCTCTCTGGCTTATGGTCAGCTAAATGACCTGGCTTATTTGTTTTATGTGTATGGGTGTTTTGCCTGCACATATGTGTAGTGCCTATGGAGGCCAGAAGAGGGCATCAGATTCCCAGGAACTGAAGTTATAGACGGTTGTGAGCTGCCATGTGGGTTCTGGGAATCGAAACCTGGTCCTCTAACAACCAAGTGACCTTAACCAGTGAGGCATCTCTCTAGTTCCCAATTAGCTCTCATACACACCTCAGACCTACCTGCCTAGGGACAGTGCTGCCCACAGTGGGCTGGGCTCTCCTACTTCACAGTCAAGACATGTCTCACAGACATGGCCATAGGCCTGTCTGATGTGGACAACAGTTCAAATGAGAATTCCAGATACCCTAATTTAAAACAAGCTGACAATGAAACCCTACTATCACAGTCTCTGAATAAGGTGAGTGTACAGTCGGACTGGGGAGGCAAAGCTCTTGGCTGAGGTTACATTGCTCATGACTGACTGTGGTCCATGTGTTCAGCACTCACTACACCTTACTTATCAAGGTGCTGGCATGACTCAGCCACTCAAGAATTCGCAGCCTCTTAAAGTTGGAAATGCATGCCTATTTGCTTGGGAAATATTTTTAATGTGTGTGTGTGTGTGTATGTGTGTGTGTCTCTGTCTGTCTGTCTGTCTGTCTGTCTTTATGGGCACCATTGGTGTGCATTACCCACAAAAGCCAGAAGAGGGCATCAGATCTCCTGAACTGGAGTTATAACCCGCCTGATATGGGTCCTGGAGACTTAAGCCCTGGTCCTCTTGAGGAGCAGCAGTCTTCTAGTTGCTGTGCTGTCTCTCCATCCCTCTATCTTCTGCTTGAAATGTTTCAGTCAGTCAGCCAAGAACACCTTGTGTCTGTATAGGTGAGAGTCCTTCCTGGACCCCATATGTCCCAGACACTTGGATGGCTGAGAAAGGACAGTGTGTTGAAGGCAACTAAAAGTCCGACTCAGCCACACACACATTTAGACACTTTGTTTGGTGATCTGTTTTAGAACTTCTCCACTGAAAGGTTGGTCCAGAGAGATGACACATCATAGTTTTAAATTGGAAGTTGACTTTTGATATAGTAAACTATCTCTTTTTCATTTACTTTTTTTATATTTTATTTTATTTTTTGAGACAGGGTTTCTCTGTAGCCCTGGCTGTCCTGGAACTCTGTAGACCAGGCTGGCCTCAAACTCAGAAATCCTGCCTCTGCCTCCCAAGTGCTAGGATTAAAGGCGTGCGCCACCACCACCCAGCCATTTTTTTAAATGTGAGTACTCTGCACATACATCTGCATGCCAGAAGAGAGCATTGGATCCCACTATAGATGGTTGCTGGGAATTGAACTCAGGACCTCTGGAAGAACAGTCAGCCATTAACTGCTGAGTCATTTCTCCAGCCCTGTTTATTTTGATCTTTAAAAAAAAAAAAAAAAAGGATTATCTTTTTAGGTGTGTGTGTGTGTGTGTGTGTGTGTTAGGGTTTTACTGCTGTGAACAGATACCATGACCAAGGCAACACTTAGAAGAACAACATTTAACTAGGGCCAGCTTACAGGTTCAGAGACTCAGTTCATTATCATCAAGGTGGGAACATGGCAGCATTCAGGCAGGCATGGTGCAGCAGGAGCTGAGAGTTCTACATCTTCACCTGAAGGCTGCTAGCAGAATACTGGCTTCCAGGCAGCTAGGATGAGGGTCTTAAAGCCCACACCCACAGTGACACACCTGCTCCAACAGGGCCACACCTTCTAATAGTGCCACTCCCTGGGCTGAGCATATACAAACCATCATGATGCTAGTGCTCTTTTGATCTTAGATCTCAGAGGAGACTGCAGCAGGAGGATTAGAGCCTGGGCAATGGAGTGAGACCCTGTCTGAGAAAATATAGTCTCTGTGACCAGCTCCTGCCTGCTTCATACACACAAAGCCCTGCAAAATAAAATGAAAAGAATTAGATCTACCAGATGTTTAGCTTTTGGGCCTGTTCCTTTTCAGACTGTCTGCCCTAAGCAGACCTCCTCGGGAGGCCGGCCTGCCTCTACACAGCTGCTGGCCTCTACACAGCTGCTGGCCTCTACACAGCTGCTGGCCTCTGCACAGCTGCTGGCCTCTGCACAGCTGCTGGCCTCTGCACAGCTGCTGGCCTCTGCACAGCTGCTGGCCTCTGCACAGCTGCTGCTTTCTGATTTGCTTGCAGGTTGCACAGGCTCTCTCTTGTCCCAGTGTGTGGACAGCACCACACGCCCTCCAGACCAGCAACGGCTCTTGCATGTGCTTTCCAGTGTTTTTGTCAGAGAGTCCGACAGAGCCCTAGCTCCTCCAGAGCTGGCCCAGAACCAAGTGACGAGCACCCAGCAGACATGGTGAAAATGACCAAATCCAAAACGTTCCAAGCTTATCTGCCACACTGTCACCGAACTTACAGCTGTATCCACTGCAGAGCCCATCTGGCCAATCACGATGAGCTCATCTCCAAGGCAAGTGATCTGGATTCAAAACTGATAAGAAGAAGGCTTGCATACGCCTTTAGTCCCACTAGTTGGGAGGCAGAGGCAAGAGGATCTCTGTGAATTCTAGGCTAGCCTGGGATACATAGTGATCTATACCCTGCCTCAAAATAAATAAATAAATAAATAAATAAATAAATAAATAAATGCCTGCCTGCCATGGCCGGCAGCGCTGGTTGGGAACTACAGGCTTTGTCAACTTCATGACAGCTGCTGTTTGCCAGGGTCTTGCACCTAATACAGTAGTCAGAGTCAGGCACCATGTGCAGCCATTTGATCTTGGAGCGTGCCAAACACATGCATCATGGGTAGGGACACACAAGAAATTCGAGAACTGGTTTTTCTGTCAGCTTTTTTAAAAGAGCATGAAAAATCGATGTGTGCTAGAAAGTGAGTGATGTGAAACTTAGCTCTGGCACGACAGAAGATGCCACACATCATTCTTAAACCTACACAGGCTGCCAAGAGGTAGCAAACCCTGCTCTTGCGCTGTCAGCTCTGTGTTCCTAGAACAAGGTACAATGAGCTCAATGAAGAAAAAAAATGGTCTTATGGTTTCAGAGATTTCTACGAGTGGCCAGATGTCCCTCCCCCTATGGTAGAAAAGTGAAGCGGAGAGAACACAGCAAAAAGAAAGAGACCAGAGTCCCAGTAGCCTGGGAGGTTTGCTTAGTGACCTAATTTCCTTCCACTGGTCTCAGTCTCCTAAGGTGCCCTCAGCTCTCAGTGACAGCACTGCTGAGACCCACCCAGCCTGCAGCATGTGGGCCTTTGGAGAACATTCAGGATCCAAACAAGAGCAGGCATGGCAGCCCCCTCTTCTTGCTGCTTAGGCCACAGGGAGACTGACTGCACACACCTGAAAAGTAGATTCCAGCACATCGGAAGCTAGAGCTACCTCCACGAGAGCTCACCAGTCTCTGGTCCATATTTGTCACTTAACAAGGAGTGCTCTGGTCTGAGGAAGCCATTGGTGGCCTCGAACTCAGAGATCATCTGCCTCTGTCTGAGAGTCCTGGGATTAAAGGCGTGCACCAGTATATCTTCTTATCTGTTATCGGCCCCTCCTCCGTTTGTAGATGATTTTCACTGTGCTGGACCTCAGTAGTCCGGATCAGCCTCCCAGGTAGCTGGTACAGGTACAAGCCAGCTACCAGGCACAGGTTATGAGACAGGGACTAGCTATGTAACCCTGCCTTAACTGGGACTCACAGTATGGACCAGGCTGACCTTGAACTTAAGGTGGCCATCCCACTGGACCTCCCAGGTACTAGAATTAGATGTGTATGTTCAGCTCAGGCTAGGATTTTTGTTTTGTTTTCATGTCATTTAAAAAGTGCAGAAACTTACCCTTGTCTAATACTTGAAGATAGTGAGCCATCAGAATTAGGTTGGAAGGTGGGGGGGGGGGGGTGCAGAGGAAGCTCAGCTGGTCCGCGTGCTCACCCCTCTGCAGAGGGCCTGAATTGGGTTCCAGCATCAACATGATGGCTCACAACTTCCTTCACTCCAGTCCCATGGGATCCAGTACCCTCTTCTGAGAGATGAGAAAAGAGGCTGGGGAGTCATGTCAGCCTACAGAACCTGCGGTTTAAAGCTGATTCATCGGCTTTTTCTCTTTTAATTGTTCTCCAAGTTCAAGCATTTTCCCTACTTGAGCCTCTGACTGACTGGGGATGAAGGTGTGCCCCGGACCAACTCTGGGTTGCTGTGAACTCACGGTGCACACAGTTGTCTAATGGCAGTGCTGAAGTCTAGATGAAGAATTGTCAATGGGAATTGTGCTTTTATGACCTATCCCAGCAAATGCACAATCCATGTGGCATCAGGAATTGCACTTCTGGGGGTGACTGGTGACCCGAGAAAAGTGACTGCTGCACCCACTCCTCCAACATCCCAGAAAGCCAAGTTGCCAAGTGCCTTGCATGAGCCCCTGCTAACACTTCCTCCTCCATTTCTTTGCAGTCCTTTCAGGGAAGCCAGGGGCAAGCCTACCTCTTCAACTCTGTGTGAGTACGTGCTGTCACTAGTGCTGTCCCTCTGCTTGCTCAGTTAGTAAGGGCTGAAATGTATGTCTGAGCCATACCAGTCAGCAACCATGATGAGCTGGGAAGAATCTAGCCTCCTGCATCTGTGTTTCTGATGCAGTTGTGAGAGTTTGGCTTCCAAGCCTGACACTTTAGGATTCCCTTGGTGGGTTGGCTCTGTAGTAGACTTGCTCAGCATATTGAGGCCCTGGGTTTAATCCCAAGCACCATAAAGAAAACTAATTCCTTCTTGTTAAAGTGGGGGTTGGGAGAGCTGAAAAGCCTGTGATGGTCTGGACAAGTCCGTCCTGGTCTACTTAATGATGGGGGTGGAGGGGGGCGCTGGGCAGGGAGACCTCCAGCACAGCCACCCTGTGTCTTGACAGGGTGAATGTGGGCTGCGGCCCCGCTGAGGAGAGAGTCCTTCTAACTGGACTGCACGCAGTGGCTGACATCTACTGTGAGAACTGCAAGACCACTCTCGGGTGGAAATACGTGAGTGCCTGGACGTGGGAGGGATGGTGTCCTTCAAACACTGACAGAGCTTCGAGGGCAGAGCTTTTCTAGTACACATAAAGCCCTGAGTTCTGCCCAGAACAGCAGAACGTTGGTCATGGAGCAAGCCACACTGTTAGGTGGTTAAAAGCACCTGCCACCAAGCCTGATTCCTGGGTCCATATGGTAGGAAGAGAGAACCAGTTCTTGGCCAGTTTTCCATTGAGAGCACCACAGAACACAAATGTGTAAGCATACAATTAAAAAAAAAAGTGGAGCGGGCACTTGGGAGGTGGAGGCCTATGGGTCAGAAGTTCCTGGGGTACAAGCTCCTGTCTCAGAACAAAGACTGCAAGCTCCTGTTGTCTCCTTGGAACGGGACAGGACAGAGCACACCTCGTCCACCGGTGACACTCATCAGGCACAAGGGTCAGGGCTTCCCAGGTTCTCCCAAAGTTCTACTCTTGATCTGCCAGCTTCTCCCTTGATCTCCAGCTTCTCTCCATACATAAATTGATGGACATCTCAAAAATGACAAGTTTGCCACTCTTGGCTTTGCAGTGTTTGTAGTCCTGGAGTTCGAGGACCCCTCTAGTGCACACACTAGATGGTGTGCTGCCCAACTTTGTCTCCTGAGAGCCGCTCCAGCCTGCTGTGGTTCTGAGGACATCTGTTTTGGGGAACTCTTCTATTCCTACGGCTGCCTCAGCCTAGCTCCTACTAGAAGCCTCCTGGCTACCTTGTGATAGTGCACCCTGACTAACATCCAGAGGCCTGGTTTGTGCTTTTTTTTTTTTTTTCTTTTTGCATGTGTTTGTGATGTCCACACCTCGAGGCTGGCTGGTGTCAGGTGTTTCCTCAATATCTGCTTAATTTGCTAAAGTAGTCTCTTCCCAAATCCGGGGCTCACTGATTCTGGAAATTTTTAAGTTAGCCATCTTGATTCAGGGCTTTCCTGTCTGCTTCCCACACTCTGATTCCAGGCGGCCACGGCATCTGACCTGATCTTACATTTTAGGAAAACAAACTGTAGTCCCTGTGCTTGTGTGGACGGGACACTACCTCCGGAACCATAGGTCCAGCCTTCTTTTGAGCTCTGTATTCTCATGTGTCAGGGTAGCCTGTTCTTTCCTTGAATTCCTGACCAACTGGTCTTCCAGACTTCTCATGAACTGCAAAAGACCAGACAACCCCACAAAGCATTAGGCTCTGGAGGCCCAGCCCTTCAGCTGGTTGGCCCTGTTGTCCTTCTGTTCTCCCTGTAGTCACTGCAGCAGGCTGCTCACCACTGCTGCCCCTGCTGAAACTCGCCTGTATCTAACAGCCAGGCTGCATCCCTGACAAGTGTGTCTGGGATACATCTCCACAGGCTTCATGCTATAACATGCTAAAGGGCCTCCGTGGTCTGCTGTGGACTGGGAAGATGACTCAGTTTCTAAAGTGCTTGCTCTGCAAGCATGAGGAGGAGTCCAGACCAGTGTCACACATGTAAAGAGCAAAATGTGGCAGCGTGTGTTCATAACCCAAGTGGTGAGGAGGCAGAAATAGGCCACCGGGTCAGGATAATTCCGGTTGAGTCAGTAAACCCTAGGTTCAATGAAAAATTGTGTCTCAAAATAAAGTGGAGAGGGAACTGGAGATACGACTCAGCAGGTAAGAATACTGGCTACTTTCCCAGAGATCCCAGGTTCAGTTCCCAGCACCCACATCAGGTAGGCAGTTCACACGGTTGCAATGTCTTCTGGCCTCGATGAGAGCTGCATATGCATGATGCACAGACATATGCAAAAGAGACATACAAGAATACGCCCATACACATAAAATAAACTTAAAATGAAGTAAACTAGCTGGCAGGGGGGCTCAGCAGGTGGTAGCACTTGTTGCAGATGCGTGATGACCTGTGTCCCATCTGCAGACCCACAGTGAAAGATTCCAAACGGCTGTCCTCTGACCTACGCGTGCCCTTCTCAAACTCTGGCCTGTGTATGTACACACACACACACACACACACACACAGCCCCACCCGTGCACCACCATCCTCAGTACTTTGAAATGCCCACATACATACATCACTAGTGAGCAGTGTTTATGGTGCTGAGGTGGGAGCCCAGAGCCACAGGCATGCCAACCAGCACACACTGAGCTACAGAAACAGAAGTGAGTTAACACTGACCCCAGGTGTAATGATGCACTCAGAATCGCCCTGCACTGCCCCGTGGATCCTCCTGGGCCAGTACACGGCTCAGAGATAATGAGTAGAGATAATGCTACTGTTTACCAAGACTAAAGAAGGAAAGTACACGTGTCCTGAAACCTTTTTACTTTTCCCCTCAAGGAACATGCCTTTGAGAGCAGTCAGAAATACAAGGAAGGAAAATTTATTATTGAACTTGCCCACATGATCAAAGACAACGGCTGGTAAACTGAAGCGGTCCACTCCTGTTTGAATACTATTTTATGAAAGCTGAGTGTAAAGAAGACCTAGCTTCTTGGTGACAATACTTCTTGAACTTAACCTCACAGGCCAGTCCAGTTTCAACACGTGAAGGTGTCTCTAGGCTATCCACTTGGTAAGGTGCCCATCTGAATCCCCTTCGTGTGCACTGCATTTCTGGAAGTCTGCATTCTTTTTCTAACTTCCTGAGTTCTAGAGAAAGAATTGACCAGCTGGTGACTCACCTGCCTAGTGAATATTTTCTTTTACTTTACGCCTGCAACACCGTCTGGCTGTGTTTTCACCAAACCCAAGTCCTTAAAAGCACAGAAGCAGGGACTCTCTCACAAGCAAAGGCATAGTGACCAGAAGTAGTCAGCCAATGTATATGCAAAGCATGTCTCTTCAAAAACTGAAACCAGCTACTGGTAACATGGTAGAGAAGCTAAGCATTCAGTGTGCGTCTTAAGCAAATAGGATTCCTGATGTAGAAGGCAAGTGACTTTACTAGTGACTGAGCACTGTCCCAGGCCTGCCGAAGTCTGCCACTGAGCTGACTCCCTCCATGCTGTGGCTCCCTCCCTCCCACAGTGGCTCAGAATGTAGGGCTGGTCCCTGCCACACAGCAACAGGCCGGGTCTCACTTTTTACGCTGGATGTACTTGAAATAGCTAGTTCTGCATACAGAGGCCAGAGCCAGCAGGAGAACTGCAAACCTTGAGAGTTTTCTGTGATAAAGGAAGAGTTAGCTTAGCATGGGAGCTACCTTTCCTGCCTGAAATCACCTCATGACCTGACAGGGAGGGATCTGGGCCATCCCCCAAGCCCGGGCTCTCAGATTTTTAAGTCATAACCCATCATCCTCCATGTATCTATAAGGAGTGGATGTGCAGAGAAGACGGAGGCCAGAGCCATTCCCAGATAAGTTTCATCATTTTGTATCCTACCCATGGCAAAAGGGCAAGAAGGCGGCTTGTGAAGGCTGACAGCCCTTGAGCTGCGAAGGCAGCATGACAGAAGGGTGCTTAGTGCCAGCTGCCCTAGAACTGCCTGGGGTGTGGTAGTCAAAAAGCAGTTTCTAGTCCTTTGGACTCCAGCCCCAAACCTTCTGAAACCAGATCCTCTGGCCAGTATAGGCACTGGCTACTGCAGTTTGCTTCAAAGCGTACATTTTGGTGCCATTTCTTTGCCCAAGATTGGAAGCCTGGTAATATAAGAAATGCCTGGGCAATTGGATGACATGTTGGCATGATCTGTGAACTCTATGCCTGGTCCTAGCCCAAGCTGCTTTCTCCCCAACTACTTCCTGTCCCCCCAGACTAAGGCTGGCCCAAAGCAAAGCTACTCCACCCAGTAAGGTAAGTGCTGAAACAGCACAGGCAGCGGTGTGACCCTGGCAGGGCTCAGTGCCATCCTTGCCTAGGAATGAACACTAGTCAACAGTCAGCTCAAACTGGACATGACAGCCTGCCTAGGTTTTAATACTTTTGAAAGTGGGAACTTGGTGCTTGAGGTGTGGGTGATGATGTCACCAGTGGGAAGAAAGGCAAGGGCAACCTGAGTATACCCTATATATGCTTCCCCTAAGTTGAAGAGTCTTCAGGAACTCTTCTGACCAGTTTTTGTATATACTAAGATTATATTTACAGACTTTATGTTCTGGGCATGCTGCCTGCCCTTCAACTGAGCACTTTGTGTTGTCTTTTGTGAGAGCACCGACTGGAGCGTTTTTGCTAGTACTCTTTATAACTTATCTGTATTGGGGAGTGATGGATATAAACAAAACGTTTATCAAGGTTTTTTGGATTTTGCATTGGCCTTCTGTGAAATATAAACTTTTTAAACCAAAAGAACTGACCATGAGCTGGCTTCAGGGTAAGTGATGCAAGACCACAACCAGGTGTGCTGCTGAACGCCTCCTGTCCTTACATTCCTAACAGTGTCATTCTGTGACTATCTTAAAAATGTTTTCTTTAGAACAGTGGGAGGTGATACCGGGTCATAAACGCCACTTTGCTTTAGAAATGAGGTTTATTTTGTTGCTGTCTTATTAGTACGTACATACATACATACATACATACATACATACATACATACATACTATTTTTATACCTTAATGCTTATTCTTGATGGCATCTGTCGGGTATTTGAAAAGATCAGAAATGAATTTTTTTTTTCTCAAAAAAGTCCTTTATTTTCTGATGACCTCATCAGGCAGTTTTCAAAATCCAAGTGTCTTTACTGTCTAAAAAACTACCATTTAAGCTGTAGACAACCAACCCCATGGAAAGCAAGCCCTGGTGGCCTGTCCTCTGTGCTGGAGGACAAGAGAAGAGGACATAGCTGCCCTTGGGACAGGTGTAGGCTGCCGAGCACGGCTGACTGTAGAGTGATGTGGGAGCAACTGCGAGTTCACCATGAGCAGAGGGAAGCAAGCCCAAGCGGACAGAGTGCCCCTGGCCTTCCTGTCTGTAGCCAAAGCTGTCAGCCCCTGGTGGCATGTCTGTGTGAGGTATAAAAATAAGGCTTCTGTTGTCAAACAGCAAGGTTTCCGTAGCGGCTCGCCACCTCAGAGGCCGTGCTGTGGGAGACGAACCACATTCCTGCAGCATCCACTAGGAGCAAAGGATGTGTCGGGGTTTCAGAGCCCGTTGAGGACCCAGGGCTTCTGGGGTCCTGATGCTTCTGACACCACCTTGTAGGGAGCTTTTAAGTGTGGCCTGAGAAGATTGTGAGAACACAGTTAGGCACCAGCAGCCTCTGTCCCTGCAGAGCCCCCCTGCTGCTGCTCAGTCCTGTCTTCCTTTTTCCTTTTAGAAAGTTCTCACAACCTGCCTCTTTTGTTCCTTGTTTTTATTTTAGAGGACAGGATCTTGTGCAGCCTTGATGATCCTCCTGCCTGCTGTATCTAGCCCCACATTGTGACCCGTCATAATTATGAGGTATCCGTCTATAGCCAGAGGAGTTGACAGAGAGGTATTGGAAGGCAATGCAGTCCTGGGTGTGGACTGACAGCCCAGACAGGTGGCTGGGCTGGAGAAGTGTCAAGGACAGCCAGCCAGGGGTGAGCAGCAGTCATACCCCGAGATCGTGCAACAGCAACTGGAAGTGGAGAGGGAAAGGCAGGAAAACAAGGCAGACGCTCAAAGACACAAAAGGCCTATGGTTTTAATATGAGAAATGCAAACAAGTACTAGCTACATCCCAGAATCAACAACTTTGGAGATTTTGTAGATTCAAGGTTTGGGATAAAAATCAAGTCTAAGTTACAACATAATGTGGCATACTCTAAGGACAGTACTTAGTGACAGGGAGCATAGTGACATGACACTGCCTCCAGAGGGGGAATCTGCCCACACAGCTGTGGACAGGTTCCAGGGAAATAAAGCACTCAACAGCAGGTGGCTGTGAGTTGCTTGGACATGTGGGCCCAGTGCGTCCTTTTTACCATACACACTGAGAGCTGTCCTAGAATCAAGAGTTGGTAAGCCAGGCATGGTGGCATTTAATCCTTACTTGGGGAGCTAGAGAGGTATGTGAATCTGAGTTCAAGGCCAACTTAGTCTTACATAGTGACTTGTAGGACAGCCCAGAGTATAAGACAGACTGTCTCAAAAACAGAAAAGGAGAAGAGTCAGAAGGGAGCCACCTCTCTCTAAGGACCCTTGGCTCTCACAAGAGCACATGCTATGAGAGCCAGCTGGACTCAGCAGGTCACTGTCACGGCTGATGCAGAAAGGTAGGTAACTGAGTTGACAGGACAACAAACATGCCTGTCCCAAGCAAGGGCAGTGCAAGTGCTTTGTGGACGTGGTATCAAGGTGAGGAAGACCGTAAGACCTTGTCACAACAGCTTGGGAGTAGAAACTCCTGCCTCAGGATCGAGACCTCAGTCTCCTTGTCTAAATTTCTCTTGAGACAGTCTCCCCATACAGCCAAGGTTGGCCTTAAACGCTCTCCCCTTGTGCCTTGATATTCTGGGACTATAGGAGCCCCTTGAATATCTCCATTTTTAACAGGACACATAGGTGGTAGCACTGGCCAAGGAATGCGTTGAGTGAGCACACAGCCCTCCTGAGGCAGAGACCATTGGCACCAGATGAGGATGGGGAATAATGCCAGGAGTCCCAGGGGCCAAAACTGGACCCAGGTCGTAGGCAACAGGTTTATTGGCTCATATCCCAAACTGATGACAAGGGCAGAAAGCTCAGGGACAGACCCGGAAGCCCACGGCCCTCCAATCCCTACCAGGATCCCTGAGGCCAGCCTGCTGCTACCAGGAGCTGAAGTCCCCAAAGCCCCGACTGGGCCTCTTCTTGGCCATGGGGATGGCAGTGCTGGTGGAAGGCTCTTCCTCTGCTGCTCGTTTCCTGAGACATGAAGAAAAACACTCCAGCTGCCACAAAAGAGCCAGGAGCCTATGCTTATGAGTCCCTTGAGAAACTGTGCACACATAGCCTTCCCTTCAGAAGCACCCTCTCCACACAGTGCTGTTCCCACACACAGCCCAGCCGGTAAGGCATCCTTGACCTACACAGGGGCCTTGTCTAGCCCCTCATGAGGCAGACCTCTTAGCCATAATCTACAAGTCTGGCCTGTGCTGCTCTTGCCACGACTTGGTCACTATGAAACACTATGAGAGAGGAGAGGTCCCAGCTTCTAGAGGATATGGGAGATGCCACCCATCCATCACACTCACGTGGCCGCAGGGTTGATGTACTTGCCCACCCCCTGGCGGTATGTCTGGGGGCCCTGGTTTCCAGGCTGGGGCTGATTCATCTTGACCTTGGCCTCTGGCTCCACTTGGTGCTGTGTCTTCTTCCGTTCCTGGGCAATCTGTGAGGTAGCAGCAGAACTGTCTGATGCAGAGCCCCAGAGTTGGGTCTTCTCACCCCCAGCTAGGAGGGAGGGCAACAGCCGATCAAGAGCCTCAGGGGGTTGCTCCTAACCAACAATGACATGACTAGCTTGGCACCCTTCTCGGGCCAACCTTGCTCACCTGGGCGTCAGCCTCCTCATAGGGGTCCACAAACACTGTGGTTGTGCATATGCGCACTTCCTCCTGGTGGCAGAAAGTCTCCATGAGCAGGCAAGCAGACTTCCCCAGATAGCACCCCGCGGGCGGGCAGTGGTGCTTTGTTCTCCCTGGGCACATACCTTAGGACGGTCAGTTTTGGGGTCGCTCTCCACATTCTCCATAGCTGTCAGCGTGTCGAAGCCCCCAACAACCCTGCAGCAGAAGGACAGAGTTGGCTGGGTCTCCGAGTACCCTGAGCAGAGTAGTGCCATGGCAGAGCTGAGACATACCATGAAGGGGACTGGCAGTGTAGAGCCTCAGAGAGGTCAGGCTAGTCACCAGGCAGGACAGGATGTGCCACAACAGAGAAGTGGGCAGCACACCACAGCCAGTCCGATCTGGTGACTAAAGTCCCAGATGAGCTTCAGTCTGCGTTCCCATACTTCCTTCCCCCGGTTTGCTGAGGTAGGATCATATATGAGCCAGGTTGGCTTTGAACTCACTGACTGAAACAGGCCAAGAACTAATAATCCCTAGGCTTCCAACTCTCAAGTGCTGAGAATGCCACTGTACCAAGCTCTTTCCCACACTATAATTGAATTGTCAGTATAGAATGCAAGAATACCACCTGGGCCTTTCTGGAAAAATCTGTTGACTCTAGACTAGTGGATAAAGAGAAAGAGCAATGTGGCTCCGACTTCCAAAATGGTGCCTGAGTGCAAGTATGAGCTGGGGCTGCCTGGGGTCTCCGTTCCTTGGCCCCACAGGCAGGAGAACCAACCTTCCTCTATAGAAATACCCACAGTCCTCAGTGGTGATATGAGGGGTAATCCTCATGTCTGTGAAGGCCCACACTGCACTCCAAATATTTTACAGCATCTGTTCTTACCGTCCAAAAATGGTATGCTTCTTATCCAAGTAAGCACAGGATCGGAATGTGATGAAGCTGGGGAAACAACAGGGAGATCAGGAGGAAGCCGCAGCTGCCCCACTGTGTGCTCTAGGCTAGTAATGACTGCTGCTCAACAGAAGCCCTTTCCCAGCTTGGAGCTTTCTTGGACCTGTATACTCCTGCCCACTGCCAGTCTCTGCTAAGGCCACACAGGTAAATCCAGACCTCTGGTTCTCTGGAGAAAGCCAGAGTTTGGTTGCCTAAGTCCCATGGAAGGCAAGCAGGAGAGGCTTGAGCACGGTCATCAGACTACTTGGAGGAAGGAAATGAGCCCAGCCAGGGGCAGAGGGCTGAGTCGGGATTCCAGGGTGAAGTACAACAGTCCAGATAATGTGCTGTTTGGAAGAAGCTCTAGACTATAGACTGTAAACAGGTGACAGCAAAGGCTGCATGACAAGGGACGGACCTGCAAGCCTAACAGGAGGCTGAGCTTGGCCCAGCCTGAGCTACAAGACCTTCTCTCTGAATAATCAGATGGAAAGCAGAAAGTATGAGCTCCCTACCTAGAGTGGCCAGAGGACAGACAGTCCTATTGGACCAACAGGACAGCAGCCTCACCCTGATAACCACACCTCCTAGTGACGCTCAGAGGCTGAGTCTTCAGGCTGCAATGAGCATGCCTCACTCAGCAAGTAGGAACATTCCTGAGGCCACCAAGCAAGTCCCAAAGGCATCAAGCCCGCACTGTACACAACTGTGTACTCACCACTCGTTACTGCTGTTCAAACAAGGACTCATTGTGCTGGTCTTGACCTCAGTATAGAACCAAGGATGGCTGAGCTGATTGACTGCCTCCAACTGACAGGTATGTGCCACACACTCCCATGTCTGCCTGACTTACCCAAAGAGGCCTGTTCTACCTGCAGCTCGGATTGCTATTCGGCTGGCTGACTTGGGCTCCTTTACTGAAGGGACTAGACTTACTCTAGGTATTGACTTTGACTTAGGCCCAGCACAATGTTCAGGGAGAACTCTACGTCCTTTGACTACCACCCTAAGCAGCTGACATAGACTCACAACTGAGACTTGTTGGTGTTGGGTCCAGAGTTGGCCATGCTGAGCACCCCACGGCCTGTGTGTGAAAGGTTGGGGCGGAGCTCATCCTTGAAAGGCTTGCCCCAATAGGACTCTCCACCTAGAACAAGGAGAAGCAGTCAGTAGTCAGCCACAGAGCCTCTCAGAGAAGCAGCAGGGAGCCTTGGTCTTGAGGCAGCCTCCTTGATGACTCCTAGATGCCAGTGCCTTCAATACACACTGACACTACTGTCACCTGCAGGCCAGAGGCTGAAGGCTTAAAGCTACAAGGCATCATTCCAACACATGGGTCCAAGTCCTAACTGGCCCATGGATCTGGAAGCTGGGGGAGGATAGTTATGACCTGTAGGGAGCAATGGGGCACCTTCTTGCATGACAGGAAGGCATGGGCAGACCTGCTGAGAATGAGCAGGTGGGTTCTGAGAACCCACCTCTGTCTTGTTATGGTAGGACCCTGCAGCTTAGGGAAGAGGAACTGATACGTGGGAAAAGTAAGGGCATGCCCAAGGTAGGCCAGAAGGCCAGATACTGGGTTGCCAGCCACCCCCAAGTCTGAAAGATTGCACACCCAGAACTTAAAACTCAACTCCCTACCAGGCCCCATAGAACAGGGCTGGCCCCGACACCTACCTGTGCCTGTACCTGTGGGGTCACCACCCTGGATCTGCAAAAACAAAGCCCAATGAGGTCACTGGCTCTAATGATGCCTATCACCCCACACCCTGCCTACTAACTGGACAGGTTTCCCACAGGCATGTGCTGCGGGGAGGACAGGGATCTCCTCTCTGACCCCAGGTCTTCCTGGGCAAACACTGAAGGACCAGCTACAGGATTACTGGCACAAGATACACCTGAAGACCCTACCCTGGCCACACATGGCCAGGAACAACGTATCTGGAACATGAGCCTGCTTGTCTCCTAGATGTCGCCCACGTTATCCATCAAGCATCTATAGCCACACCAACCTGTACCACTCACCACAAAGTTCCTGATGGACCTGTGAAAGATGGTCCCATCATAATACTGTTTCTTGCAGAGCTTGATGAAGTTTTCACAGGTTTTTGGTGTCTGCAAAATATCCCAACACCATGAGGCACAAGACATGCAGACCTTTATCAAAGCAGAAAGCTACCTGTCTGTAGGCTTTGACTCAGTCTGACCTCTAAAAGCTAGGCCAGAGTCTTGTAGCCATAGGACACATGGGGGAACAGAGAGAGAGTCAGGGCCCTTTCCGAGGACTTACACATACACTTACCATGCAACCAAGGAGGTATGCTGCTAAAGGGACCCCAGAGAAGGAAGTCAGAGCCCCTTTGGTTCCCAGGTTGGAGTCAGGCACGACTTCTTATAAGCAAACTAACCATAGCTCCACATTTAAGGCAGGACTACCCAGTGGCCCAGTACCACCTGTGAACAGCCGTCACACTCACTAGGTCACAGTGCAGCTCTAGGTTAAGGTCGCCCTTGCTGGTGTGCAGCCTCACATAGCCTTTCTTCTTCACAAACTGGTAGCGTAGTACATCTTCATCGATGACAGCTGCAAACAAGTCCTGAGCTCTGCGAGTGCCCTGCACCCAAGAACCTCCTCCATGCAGGCCCCATGGCATGCCACACAAGATCTGCACTAAGGAGCCTCTGGTCAAGGGCACCCCAGCTCTGAGAAGAATGCAGGAGCCAATGGGGATGCAGAGACAAGGAAGCAGGAAGCCCCACTTGCTACCAATGTGAGTTCTGTCCCAGTGAACAGGAGGTGGAGGCAGCTAGTACCTGCTTCATGCGTGGTCTCAGGAACCATGGCAGTAGAGGTGAAGGACGCACTGACTTTCCCTGTGGAGTAGTGGGCCTGCAAGAAAACCACGTGCTTAGACCCTACCATCACCTCTCCTTCAAGTGCAGCCTCCCTGACCACCACTCATAGGCACAGGGAGAGCCCAGTACAAACTGAGAGCTGGTAAAAACCAGAGGATCAGATTACTGGTACACAAAGAAACAATCAAAGGCCTAGGTGAGGCAGTGAGACTCTATAGGTTACAACCAACAGCAGCCAGTCCAGACAGGAGAACTGTCCACCCCACTCTCAGTGCCTTCTCCCAGGATACAGCTACAAAGGCATTTGTAAGTTTATTTCTGAAGGTTTTTTGGTTTTGTTTTTCGAGGTAAGAGTTTCTTTCTGTGCATCCCTGGCTGTCCTGGAACTCACTCTGTAGACTAGGCTGGCCTTGAACTCAAAGATCTGCCTTCCTCTGCCTCCTCAGCATTTGGATTAAAGGTATGTGCCACCAACACCAGGTTTCTTTAAAAAAAAAAAAATTATATATACATACGTGTGTGCGTGTGCATGTACGTGTGCGTGTGTGTGTATATATATATATATATATATAGAGAGAGAGAGAGAGAGAGAGACAGACAGACAGACAGACAGACAGAGAAAGAATATGTCACCAGGTTCACATCTTCCCAAGTTCCTAGAACTTGGGAAGCAGAGGCAGGTGATCTATGTGAGTTCAAAGCCAGTCTGGTCTACAAAGTGAATTCTAGGCAGCCAGAAATACAGAGAAACCCTGTCTTGAAAAACAACAACAAAAACCCCAATTTGAGTATGAGTGCTCTGCTTGTACAAGTATTTATGCACCACATATATGTCTGGTGCTCTCAGAGATCAAAAGGAGGAGTTAGATCCCCTAGACAGTTGTCAGTGTTGGGAAACAGACCTGGGTTCTCTGCAGAGTCAAGTGTTCTTAACCACTGATCCATCTCCCTAGTCCAGATTATTTTTATATACAACAGTACACGGAATAAATGTACTTTTTTCATCATATAGGGGAAGGAAAACTAGAGAGAACTGCTCTACAGTTCAGTAATGCCCAGACAGGGAATTATAGATATATATAATATAATATATATAATATATTATATATATATGATATATGATATAATATATATTATATATGATATAATATATATAATATATTATAATATATTAATATATAATAATATAACATATATAATATAATATATATTATATATATAATAATAAAATAATATAATATAGGCTGTGCTCAGACAGGGAATTATAGAGGGACTTGAATTTCCCACTGCATCTCTGCCTCCCCATGGCTCAGACTCTTCAGACTCAGCCTAAATGGGAGAAAGACAACACCTATCAGCCCAGTGTGCTGGAGAAATTCCAGCAGCACAGCTGTAGATAGGGCGTAGGGCAGACATGCATGCTTGCGCCCTGCCCCCGCCCCCTTAGGCCCAGATAAGGTCTGAGACCTTGGTAGCTACAACAACCCCAGCCCTCCTATCTCTGTCCTGAAAAGTAAAAGCCGCCTTTGGAACGCCAAGGACAGCAGGTAGCTTGGTCACTGAAGCCTGTGTCAGGGCCCACAGCACAAAGCAGCCCTATTTCTGCTGAACCACGGGGCTATGGAACCCCAGCTTGTCAACTATTCCTCCACCCAAACAGTGTGCTACTCCCTTCTGATCTGTTTGGGGTCCAGTCACCCCAGCAGCCCTCGATGGCCCCACGGTAGTGGGAGGGTCCCAGCCACTATGCCACCAAATGCATCCTAGGCCCTGTCAGCACCTTCCTCTGGGATCTTTCCACGGCTCAGAGGCAGAGCTAGAGTGCCCCACTCACGGCATTCAGTTGGTCCACTTTCTTCTTCTCAGGCGGCTTCATGGTGGCTGCTAAGAGCTCATCCCCTTTGAACTCTTTGTAGAGCTCCTGTAGCGTCTCACGTGTCTCCGTGTTTGTGTTTTTCAAGTAGTAAGATGGGTCTTGTTTCGCCTTTTCCTCATCTACAAAACAGTACATTGGAAGTGAGTAGCCAGGGCCCCAGAGAGCCTCAAGATGAGCTAACAGGAGTAGAGATAGATGGGGCTGGCCACATGAGAAGCAGCCACAGGTGAGTTGATTAGGGCAGGGTTCTCCGGCCTCAGCAGGGGCTCCAGTAGCTGCAGCAAGGGTGTGGGGGAGGAGCACACAGAAGACACTGCCACAGTGCACGGCCTCATGCCTGAAGGGAGTCAGCCTGTTCTCTGCATTACCTACTGCAGCCTTCTCACAATTACGGTTTGCTTTGTGAATTTAAAAGGGTTTATTTCAAGGAAAGGAAGGTCCCATGCTGCCTGCTAGGCCAGAGGCTGTAACTTACTGGGCGGTGAGTTTCCCAAGGCTTGGCCTCTGGGTCTCCTGAGCTCAGTTATCCCTGAGCTGTGTGTAGCTGACTCCTCGGTATGGAACAAGTGAGCTCAGAAACTTGAGCCACTCCACAGTATGCTACCCTGTGCTCAATGACATGGACCACACACAGGAGTGGGAGGACCAAGGACCTAGTCTGTGCCCTAGACAAGTCTGACGTCACCAGTCTCACCTGTCGCCCTCTGTCACTGTGCGCTGGAAAGAAGGGAGGCCAACAGAAAGCACAGTGCCACCAGAGCTAGGGAAAGGTAGGTGTCTTGGTGTTTCCAAGAGGAGTCAGCTGCTTCTCTAACCGTCTAACAGACATGGTAGTGCATGCCCGTAATGCCAGCACATCTGCTTAGATGGCAAATGCAGGAGGAAAGCTTCACATTTAAGCCTTATCTAGATAGCAAGTTTCAGATAGTCAAGGCTTCCCAAAATCTGAAAGCTAGTCAGTGAAAAGCCACTCTGGAGCCAGTGTCTGGCCCCAGAAGGAGGGACTTGCCCAAGAACCTGTGCTCTACTCACAGCAGCCTTTAGTGTCCATACCTGGATCTATAATTCTCATGTTATTCTTCACATGGAAGAAGTTGCTAACATTGAATTTGTCCAAATTGGTGGGGTCCTGTGAGAGAAGAGAACACTCAGAAGTACAGCCGGACTGTGTCAAGCATCTCAAGCCCCTGCGGCACATATTGAAGGCTGGACAGGTGCCTGCAGGAAAGAGGCCACAGCTGAGCTGGGTGAAGACTGGAGCGTGAGGCAGGGAAGGAGGCCATGCCCTGACCCAGTGACAAGCACGGGGGTGCAAGTCCAGAGCACAGACTGCCGACCTGCTCACCAAGCAGTGTGCCTTGCCTCCAGTCCACAAAAATAAGGCATGAGGCTTGCTGCCAGGTAGCACAAGATGTGCACCGAGAAACCAATGGACCAAGCTTCAATCAGAAAGGAACAAGGCAGAGTAGTTTAACCCTAGCCTAGCCAACGCTCCCTCCAGGCCATCTACACACCACCATGGGGACAACTGTAGATGCTGCTCTGGGAGCAGGGGTGGGACCTGAAAAGCAGCCATAAGTGTCCTGGGACCTAAGACAGCTGTGCGGCAGGTATAGCCCTCATACAGGAGACATGAGAGCCAGACGCAGTTGTGGCGGTGGCTGTGGGGGAAGGGAACTACATAACAGTTGGGGAGCAGCAGCCAGAGATGTTATGGTACAGAAGACCACCACACCTGGTGAGGCGCTTCCTGTGGAGCTACTAACCTGCAGGGTGATGATGTCTTGCCTGGAAAAGGGTTCATCAGTTAACAGGTCCCTCAAGTTCTTGGCCTTGATGTTGAGCTGCTCCACTGCCTACAGCAGGACAGAGAAATCACTGTTCCGTCTGGGCCCTGGCACAGACATATGAGGTAAATGACCACACACAGCCACTCTGGGGTAGTTTCAAGTGCTCTCATCTGCCAGGCAGACTAGCCAAGCCAATCTGATGCTTCAGGCAAGAGTTCCAACGTGGGCTCTCCTGCATCATGTCCTATCTTCATCCTAGACTGAGCCAGGAATAGAGACAGCTCCTGTCCCTTCTGCCAACCTGGCACCTTCTCCTTCCTAAGAGCTTGGCCTCCATTTATCTCCCTTTACTCCTATGTTCCTTCCCGAGTCCGGTCCATGCTAAAGACAGGAATACTTTCCAGGATACAAAGAACCCTTGCTTAGGCAGCCCAAACTGCCTGCCTGGGTTTCAGGTCCAAAGGCCACTGGAGTCACCTGACCTTTATTTTAGAGATGATGTCTTGTGCTGAAGGCTATGAAAGCCATAACAGGCATGCTCACTGTTCCTGGTTCACCCTCAGCACTCGGCCAGGCACACGTGAGAGTCCAACATTAGATGGTCCCACTCACTGCAGTGGGAGTCTACCTCATAGGTGTAGACGTTGCCAGTTGTCCTGATGGCCACAATATGGGTGTTGTCAGTGAACACGGAGTACAGCACTGGACAGTGGTACTGTCCTAGAAAGAAAGCACACACAGGGCTAGTGGCCCTCAAGGGCTTTGATTAAACAATCACGATAGCACATATTTTAACTGTAGCTACCCAGGAAACAGAAGAACAGAGTACAAGGCCAACTGGACAGTTTACCATGACATCATCTCAAAGTGACATTGAAAAGGAGCAGCAGCAGTGCACTTGGCTAGTATGTACTAAGTCCTACATCCAACAAGTAGCACAAGGAAAGGAGAGGGAAGAAGGGAGGCTGGAGGGAGACAAGGAGGATGGGACAGAGGAGGAAAGAGACGGAGGAACTAGGAGTGGTCAGAAAAGGAAGAAGGCAAACCTTAGGCCAGCTACCAAGACCCAGGAACCCAGGGATGGCAGCTATTCAAGCTCCATTCCTCAGCTCTAACTCAAACTCCAACTCATCTTACAAGACCAAGCCCCTGCTGCTGCCTTCCTCAGGACAGTCTGGCAGCTTCCAGATTGGCTCAGGTAACCACTTTCTCCTCTTAAAGTCATGCCAAATCATGCCAGACAGGATAAGATTTATCTTTCCAGAGACCCTGTCTCCAGCACTTTCCACCTCTCTTCATCTTTATCTCCTGGCCTTCCTCACCTAGCTCTCCACTCAGCTAGCCAGCCCCAATAGATGATCTCCCATCCAGCAGGAGCCTTGTCTAGTGAGTCCCAATAGACAGTGGGATGGGGAAGCAAACAGCCATGTTGCCCACATGCATCTAGATAGACTTCTAAAAATCTCAGTTTAAAATAAAAAATCACCCACACAAGCTCACTCAGAATGTGCATACACACACCAAAAAAAAAAAAAAAAAAAAAAAAAAAAGAAATTTAACCACTTAACCACTGGGTATATATTTGATGTGACCAGGGAATTCCTACTCATTTATTTTTTAAGTGTCACATGCTACTATTAAGATATTTTTCTTGTTGTTTTGTTTCATGACAGGGTTTCTCTGTGTAGCTCTGGCTATCTTGGAACTAGCTCTGTAGACCAGCTGGCCTGAAAACACAGAGATCCAACTCTCTGCCTCCTGAGTGCCCAGCCTCTACCCAAGGCTGAGATGGTTTCCACAGTGTTAGGCTTCTGCCATGCACGGACACATCTCTGCCTGGATTGTTCTTCCCACATCTTCATACAGCTCCCTCTTACCAAGTCTCCTCTCAGGCCTGTCTGCTGCCCTCAGTAGGTGTCTTGCTGGTGCCCTTCCTTCCTTCCTTTACTTCTGTCTAGAACAGAGAGGACATCTGATGCACTAGTCATCTTTTGCCTAGATTCCGCCCCCCAATGAAAGCTCTTCTCAGTCAGGGCTGCACACATGCACGCACAGCCATACACAAATGCACACGCACCTCACTCCCACCTGCATGTCTCCAGAAAGGTAGTACAGGAAGATCCATTCAATATGAGACACATATGACCTATGAACCCAAGGTTGCTGTATATCAGACAATGGAGAAAGATGCCTTCCCCTCCCTATGCAACATTTCCCTGGAAAACACCTAGTGAGCACTGATGGCAAACTTGCCCATAGCACTTGTACCAGAGTGAAAAGAGACCTGTTAGCCAAGACCACAAAGGGTCTGCACAAGATCGATCGGACCACAGGATGGGAGCACGGCAGCTGCAGCTGCATTATCTGGACAGGCAACAAGAGGCCACAAAGGGGCTCAGAGTGGGAGGCTCCAAGTGGGGCAGAGGTGATGACAGTCTGCTCTTGAGTAGGAAATGCTTCCCAAACACCCACAACCATAGTTGGGCTGGCCACCCTTGGGCCTTGCTCTGAGCAACTTCCACCTACAATCACAAGCATCCTACAGCCTCAGCCAGGTATAGCTTGTGTACAGAGCCCAACTATTGTACTAGCAGCTCACAACAGCCTAATGCCTTTGTGAGATCCACCTATCCTTACTTAAACCACACAAACCTTTGAGGAGTCATGTGACAGCTGGAAAACCAAAAGCCAGTGTCAGAAAGGAAGGAGAAAGGCTGGAGATGAGCCCCTGGTTAGCATGTGTGTGGCCCCATGCTCAACCTCCAACCACGAGAGAAAAGAAAGGAATGCCTGATTATTAGACACGAAGTCGGTGACAGTAGGAGCTTGGGGTGGGTCTCTGTGGGCCAGTCCTGGAGCTGGGTACACAAGGGTCTCTCACCTTCACTGTTCTTTGCAAAGTTCAGCTTGATCAGGGATTTCCCATCAAGTTTCTGGAAGACATATAATTAACAATAATGAATAAGGAGTGAAGTCCACAGGCTACCAAGACAGGAGTAACAGGGACAAAAAAGAAAGCTCTCCACACAACTGACCCTCTGAAGCTTATACAGAAATGGATATCTCTCTGAGACGTCTCCACGACACAGCCAGGACTCCTGGGACTTGTAGAACGGTTCAGTAGTTGCACTGATGTATCTGTAAACCCCAGGCTGTGAGCAGATCCCCAGGTTATAAACACAAACACCACCAAATGTAAGGGGTGTCGCTGGGTTGAATGAGGAGGGTGTGGAGTAAAGACTGGTGTGTATTTCTACAATGTCTGAACCTTCTTGTTGGTGCCAGCTACCAAACCCAGGACCTCATATGTGTTAAGTGTGTGCTCTACCACTGAACTCCATATCCAGTCCTTGTCTGAACACCTGACTTATGAAATTCAAAATGCGTATAGGGCCATTGAGATGGCCTTCAACTTCACACAAGCCTGGAAACCTCAACTAAATCCCTGGAACCCACAGTGGAGGGTGAGAACCAACTCCTGAAACTATCCTCTGCCCACATTTGCACCATGCCATTCAAATACCCACATCATCATCATAATTAATAAAGGTACTAAGTAAAATAAAAACAAAATGAGTATGTCTAACACTAGTAGGAAACCCAAGACCAGGCTCAACTGGTGAAGGCGTTATCACTGAGCCTAACCAACACAGGAAAGAGAGAACTCCCACAAGCTATACCCTGGCAACATGCTGAAAGTGCACACACACACACACCCTGACAACATGCTGAAAGTGCACACACACACACACACACACACACCCTGACAACATGCTGAAAGTGCGCGCGCGCACACACACACACACCCTGTCAACATGCTGAAAGCACACACACACACACACGCACACAAAATGAATAAATGTAACAAAGCTAGTGAGAGCACCTATGTACGCTGCTTATACTACAGTACAAGTATTGTTTAAAAGGAAACCAAACACTGAAAGTGGAAAAGGCTGATGCTATAGCTCATGCTTAACATGGGTAAGGACCTAGGTATGGCAGGGAAGGAGTCAGCATGCCCACAAATGAGGAGTGCTAAGACAGAACACACCCCTATGGGGTTCCAGGAACAAAGGAAATGGCCTCAGCTTCTAGATGTGATCGAAGTAAAAGCTATATGTAGTTTGGACATTGCAGAAAACGGCCCAAATGACAAGATTTAATATCCCTAAGAGCACCTGTGATGCAAATTGTAAGATATACCCAGGGGTAATGGAATGACAATGTCCATCAGAAAAGAGGAAGAGGTCACAGAGATCATGAGGACAACTGTAGACAAGGTAGCAGAGGCAGCAGATTGGGAAGAGAGGTGGCAAACAACACTAACAGACAGCAAAGAGCAGGCTGCAGCAGGGAGTTCCAGGGTGACATCCCTAGGTAGTCACAGCTGCAGAGGTCAGCAAGGCAGAGCACAACCAACTATAAGGTAAGGCAGGGACCTCATAACGAGGAAATCAGTAAATGATGTTGTCATCCCAGCTTGGGCCCTTGGAAAAAGCTCCTACAGCTTTGTGATTGTCAGCCCCACACTCAAGTGTGGAACACCAAGGAAGAAAAGCAGACTCCTCCGGGAGTCTGTAAGACACAAGCTTCCACCCCACACAGCTGAAGAGGACCTCACAGGCATCAGAAGCAGTCTAAGACCATGTATGGAGCACAGCCCCCCCTTTCCTCCGGAACAGGGAAGAGACAGGCTAGCAACATGTGCATCTACACTGCAAAGTCCCTGGAACCCCAAACCAGTCCCAGACTGTCACCAGAGCCAGAAAGACTACAACCAGCTTCCTGCCACCCAGTAGGTTAGAGTCTTAAACGCTTTTATTTTGTTTTGTTAGGGATTCTGGGTGTGTACTTTTTCTTGTTTTTGTTTTTTGTTTTTTGGTTTTTTTTGTTTTTTTTTTTTGGGGGGGGGGTGGCAGGGTGCCAGAAACTGTAAACCAAAGGCTCCTACAAGCAAGCGAGCAAGGCAAGTGCTCTGCTACTGAGCTATATCCCCAACCCAAGGGCTCTTGCCAAGAGAATGCCAATCACAGGCTGAGAAGTGCTCTAACAGGAAGACAGGGTCACTATATTAAACATATTAAGAGCTCCCTACATCTGCGTGGAAATGTCCCTCCAAAGTTTACAACCCCCAGGAACCTGTGCGTGGGACCTTACTTCAAAAGAGGCTCTTGAAAGAGGTAACCACGTGAAGATTGATCACACTGGCACCAGCAGTACAATGGGCCTGGCCTCAGACCCTGAACCAGGTCCCACTAGCCCTCACTGCTGATCAGAACAGTGGCAACTACTCAGGAAGCTCTTGCTAAACTGTGCTAGGTGACTGCTGAAACACACACTGCCCTAAGGACAGTTTGCTGGGTCAGTCTCCACTGTTCTCTCCTTTTTCTCAGTTTCTTATCCAAACAATCGTATGATCCCTGACTGCTCTCCCTGGGGCCACTAGGCTCCTTCTTGACAAATCCAGAGCTGTCCTCAATACAGGTCAGGTAATGACCCTGCCTGGGCTTCCAACTTACCCAGACTAAGTCTAGGGCCATGAAGGTTCCCCAATATGGCATCTAAATGCCACCATCTCTCTCGTCCTCAGGACTAAGCATAACAGCATCTCTGAAGAGACATCTCAGCCCATTATTTATCTGCCTCTCCTCTCCATCCCTCTCTGTGTCACTGCAGTGACACAGCTGACCTGACTGCCTGCTTCTCACGTCAGACCTAGAACATGCCAAGTTGGTGCCTTAACAAGTACAGCTGAGTAGATGAAGAACTAAGCCCACAGAAGGAAAGGAGACAGACCTCTGATATGCAAAGGACTAAAGGCTTAGTAAAACGTGTGGAAAGTAAGACTAGAGAATGAGCTACAATCTAAAAACATTCTTCTGAGTGGCAGAAGTCCCAGTGTCGGACCTGTGTACAGGACATACAACAAGTGACTTAGATGATGTAAATATGGATTTCTTTCCACCCATTTTAAAAAAGCAAACTGAGCCAGGAGTGCTGGCACATACCTTTAATCCCAGCACTCGGGAGGCAGAGGCAGAGAGGCAGACAGATCTCTGAGTTCAAAGCCAGCCTGGTCTGTAAAGTGAGTTCTAGGACAGCCAGGGCTACACAGAGAAACCCTTGTCTCGAAAACCAAGACAAGACAAAACTAAACAACTCAGACAATACCCAGAATTGTCAAGGTCATAGACAAGAAGTATCTTCTTTTACACACAGTTTTTAAGGGGTTAAAACAACTTTGAAGGGCAGTTGGCCAGTAGCTATGAAAACTGACAAAGCACCTACTTTTGACTTAGTAGAATACTCTTGTGCTCAAGAAATGTACACGCCTGTATATCTGCTGCAGCAGGCAAATGAGAGGTGTCACTTCAGCCCAGCCACAGACAGACACTAGATCAAAGATGGCTTGGTGTGTAAAGTCACTTGTCACCAAGCCTACCAACTTAGTTAGATCCCTAGAACCAACCCACATGGTGGGAGGAGAGAACTGGCTCCCACAAGTTGCCCTCTAACCCTGTGCCATGGCAAATGCACCCACGCAGATGTACATACAAGCTTACACACACACTCAAAATTAAACAAATAACGTAAAAATCATACTTTTTAACCAACAGTCTCCCAGAAAAGGCTGTGCTTTCTGCACTAACATTCTGGAGACTCCCCAGCATCTTGTAGAGCACACACAGCAAGATACCCACTATGATCCAACTCAAGAAAAAAACAGGCAGCTGGACATGGGGCTAAGACAGGACTGTCGTGACTGAGAAAACAGCGTGGGCTGCAGAAGAAGACGCTGTCTCAAGCAAACTAAGATATAGACAACGGTATACATTCACAGGAGATTAGTACCAAGACTGCTCTGGATACTAAAATCCAGAAATATTCCAGTCTCATAAAATGCTGTAGCACTTGACCAGAACCTACACGTGTCCTCCCATCAACATCAACATCTCCTGATTGCCGGCTATCTACCACAGTCTAAGTGCTAAACACAATTATTCTAACACTGCTTAGGAAACAGTGACAAGAGAAAGCATATAGATGTTCATTCACATACGACCTTTCACAAATACTTCTTTATGAGCATGGGCGACTGAATCCAAGAACACAGAATCTGCAAGTAAAGTGTGCCAAGTACACACTCATATGTGTGCACACAGAGGCAACATTTCTGGAAAGCACAGGACTGTAATTCCCAGGTTCTGTGAGCAGTTCTCTACCGCTGAGTACATGAGAACGGCACAGACAAAGCAAAGATAGGAGCAGGAGCTCCCAAAGGCAGCATGGAACTCTGCGTCAGTACCTACCTCTCCATTGCTGGGATTGGTCCCATACTTCTTAAGCCATGGAACAATGTTCCTGATGAGAAGAGAGAACAAAAAGTGTCACCATGGGGCTGGAGAGATAGCTCAGGAGCAAAGAGCACTTGGTGCTCTTGCATAGGGCCCAAGCTCCCAGCACCCACATGACAAGGCAATAACAACCATCTGTAATTCCAGTTCCACAGAATCCATGTCCTCTCCCAGCTCCCATAGACACTGCACAAGTGCTGCACAGACAGGCATGTGGTAAAACATCCACACACATAAAACTGTATCTTAAAACAGGAAACAAGGGGCTACAGAGATGGCTCACTGACTGCTCTTCCAGAGGTCCTGAGTCGAATTCCCAGCAAGCACATGGTGGCTCACAACCATCTGTAACAGGATCTGATGGTGAGTACAGCTACAGTGTACTCACATACATACATAAATAAATAAATCTTAAAAAAAAAAGACAGCACTCATCTGTAATTTTAGTGGGAGCTGGAGGCACTGAGATAGGTGGAACCAGGAACCTGCTGGTCAGCCAGTCTAGCTGATAGTGCCATGTTCACTAACAAGGTCTTGTCTCAAAAAAAATAAGGTGGAGAGCAACAAAGATAGTCCCCTGAGGTCGACCTCTGGACTCCACATATACCTGAACACAATTGCACATACACAAATACCTCCCCCCCCCCCCCCCCCGCACCCCCCCTCCTGTGGGTGGGTAGGCGGACACATATACACAAATAAAAAGAAATTTAAAAATTCAAGAGGAAACTCACAGCAAGTCAAAGACGACACCTTCCGGGGTGCAGACTGGGTAGACAAAAGGCTGGAGAGAGAGACTGAAAGCAGCAGAAATCCCAGTCAGCTTCTAGGCACTGAGCATGCTCTGCTCCCACAACCTTCCCCACAACTCCGAGTACCCTCTGACCCTGACACTACACCACTAAGGAAAAGCCACTGTTCCAGGAGGTGCCTCAGTACTTGGGGCAGCAGCAGCCCACTTCATGTCATGTAAGAGAGGTCTCTCGTGGTGGCCTTGAGGAAGCAAGACTGAGATTCCCTCTCTAGACCCTTACATAGCAGTCAGACTAAGCTTTCCCTCCAGAGCCATCTTCCCCCATCCCAAGGAGATTTACCGAGGCCCCTGTGGTGTACTATGCCTGTACTCCACCCTGATGCATGCTGGGAACAAGACTGGGGTGGAGGCCCACAGCAGCCTCAGCTCCCACAGCAGTTCTTCACATGTGTCTGCACCTGCTCTCAAGCCCTTAATCCCACTGGAGGCAGGGACAGGCCGATCTTCTCGAGTTTAATGCCAGCCTGGTCTACAGAGTGAGTTCCAGGTCAACCAGAAGCCAGAGCAGCATACAGACCCTATCTTTTTTTTTTTTTTTTTTTTTTTTTTCCAAGACAGGGTTTCTCTGTGTAGCCCTGGCTGTCCTGTAACTCACTTGGTAGACCAGGCTGGCCTCGAACTCCAGACCCTATCTTAAAACAAACAAAACAAGGACTGGAGAGATGTCTCAGTGGTTAAGAGCACTGACTACTTTTCAGAGGTCCTGAGTTCAATTCCCAGCAACCACATGGTGGCTCAAACCATCTGTAATGGAATCCAAAGCCCTCTTCTGTACTCATATTCATAAATGAATCTTAGAAAAAAAAATCTTTGGCAGAGTGGCACATACCTTTAATCCCAGTACTCAGGAGGCAAAGGCAGGTAGATCTCATGTGAGTTCGAGACCAGCCTAGTCTACACTATACAGACAGCCAGGGTTACACTGTCTCAGGAAAAAAAACCAAAAGCCAACAACAACAAAACCCTTTGACTATAACTAGCCAGCAGGTAGCTGGAGCGAAAGAAGCAGTCAGTTCCACGGATTATAATGGAGAGCTTGTTCTCAGATATCCTGAAGAGCTAAATTCTTTATTCATCATCCATAACAGACCGAAGGGACCAATGGGGTCAGCGGCCTCCAGAGGCACGAGAACCAAGCAGTGCTCTCCCAAAGACCAATCTAAACCAGAAAGTACTCATTCCAACAAAGCTGATGACCAACATGAGCGACACCTTCCATGACCACAGCACAGGGCTTCTGGGGGTCCAGATGCAGAGAAGCCTAGTTTCTGGATTAAAACCATGTCCAGGTCTTGCACTGTGGTCTGTTCCCTTTGTGTCCTGTGCTGCAGCCTCTCTCCCTTTCTCAGTGCACTGTGGCATCTGGCTGACAGGCCTCAAATGAGCCGTCTGACATTCAGATTAGACCTTGGGAGGAACAGTATGTGGTGACTGCTGGGCCCAGAGGAGCTTTCACAGCAGTCCCTCTGCCCCAAAGCAACACTCGATAGCTCCCCAAGTACTTGCTACTTTCCAGAGGTGACACCAGGGTATATGCCACTCTTCTAAGCACTGGTCCTCTCAGCCACAAAATACACTTAACAAGAGGGCCAACCTCAGAAGGTATGACTGAAGCTAAAAAACAAAGCTGGTAAATACAAACACAGTGAACAGGAAACATCCATGCACTGTCCTCATGGCTGGGCCCACTTTCTCCCAGCTCTAGATATCTTGAGAGGCACAGACAAAACCATGCAGGCATCTTCAAGGGTCAAGTTCACACAAATGGTACATGTTGAGCATGCCTAAACTTAAAATTCAAAGTGCTCCAAATTCTAATAACTTTCTTATTGTCACATCAGGCTTCAAAAAGTTTTTGATTTGAGGATATTTTAAATTTTGAATTTTTCAGTTCAAAAATGATCAGCTGTCTATGCAAATATACTCCATATGCAAGTATGGTAGGCAGCCTGCAATCCTAGTATTTAGGAGGTATCAGCAGGAGATTCAGGAATTCAAGGTCAGGCCAAGCTACAGTTAAAAGACCCTATCTTAAAACACACACACATATTTTGGTAGAAATGATACTCAACCAAGGGAAAATAGAAGGCTTTAAAGCTCTCACCTGCAGTGGTCAAAAGGTAAGCGGCGAAAACTTGTCTGTGTGATATCTGTTTAAGATAAAATAAAAAATAGAAAACCTATTTGGAAAGTATTTCATAGTATGAATAGTTAACATTAACACTACATTACTATGCCAGGCATGATGACACACTCCTTAATCCTGGTACTTGAGAGGGAAGCAGAGACAGGTAGATCTCTGTGAGTTCCAGGCCAGCCTGGTCTACGAAGCAAGTTCTAGGATAGCCAGAACTGTACACCTAGAAACCCTGTCTCAAAAAACAAAACAAACAAACAAACAACAACAACAACAACAACAAACCTACATTACTATGAATTAAATCTTTTGCTGCTGCTGTTTCGAGAGAGAAGAGCATGTTATGAGCTGCTGGAGAGCAGACCCAGGGTCTTATATATGTTATACGCTAGGCACATCACTGAACTATACCTCCAGGCCCTATATTAAAAATCTTTTGGTAGTTGCTGGGCAGTGGTGCCACACACCTTTAATCCCAGCACATGGGAAGCATAGGCAGGCAGATCTCTGCATTCAAGGCCAGTCTGCTATACAATGCAAGTTCTAGGACAGCCAGGACTACACAGAGAAACCCTATCTTAGAAAAAAAAGATCTTCTGGAAGGGGCCTAGAAAGATGGCTGGGCAGTTAAGAACACATTCTGCTCTTATGCAAGACCTGAGTTCAGTTCCTAACACTCACATGTGGTAGCTTACAACTGCCTGTAACTCACCAAGGAACCTATGGGCAGGCACCTCTAAGGGCAGGCATCTCTAAGGGTAGGTATCTACGCATGCATGCATGCACGCACACATAATAGGTACTAGAGAGCCGGGCAGTGGTGGCACACGCCTTTAGTCCCGGCACTTGGGAGGCAGAGGCAGGCGGATTTCTGAGTTCGAGGCCAGCCTGGTCTACAGAGTGAGTGCCAGGACAGCCAGGGCTACACAGAGAAACCCTGTCTTGAAAAACCAAACCAAAACAAAAAAAAGGTACTAGAGAAATGGCTCAGTGGCTCAGTGACTTCACTGGAGGTAGAAACAGAAGGAACTTACTGACAAGCCAGTCTAGCCCATCAGTGAGCTATAGGTTTAGTGACAGACTCTATCTCAACACAAGATGAGCTGAGCAGCAAAACAAACCTTTAATCCTAGCAGTTGGAGGCAGAAGCAGGTGAATTTCTATGAGTTCAAAACCAGCCTGATATACATAGTGAGTTCCAGGGCAGCCAAGGCCACATGGAGATGTTTTCTGTTTCAAAAACAAACAAGGGGCTGGAGAAATAGCTCAGAGGTTAAGAGCACTTGATACTATTGCAGAGGACCAGAGCTGGGTCCCCAGCACCCACTCTCCTCTGGACTCTAGGGTACCCATATGCATGTGGAATGTACTCATGTAGACAAACACACACACACACAAGTCTTAAATAAAAAATAGTACAAAATAGTATGAAAACACAGGTTTTTTAAAGATGAATTATCAATTGAAGATGACACCCAATGTGACCTCTAGCCTCCAAACACACGACCCACCTGCACATGCAAACAAATGCAGGGATTTTTGTTGTTGTTTGCTTTTTTGAGATAGGGTTTCTCTATGTAGCTCTGCCTTTAATCCCGGCACTTGGGAGGCAGAGGCAGGCGAATCTGTAAGTTTAAAACTAGCCTGGTCTATAGAGTGAATTCCAGGACAGACAGACAGGCTACATGAAAAAACTCCGCCTTTAAAAAACAAAATAGAAAAACCCATACACACACACACACACACACACACACACACACACACACACACAGGGGGGGGGGGGGGGGGGGAGCGAGCAAGCACAAGTGCACAAGCTACAGATGGCTCAGTTGTTAAGAGCACTATTGCTCCTCCAGAGAATCCACATTCAGTTCCCAGGACCTCCATAGTGGCTCACAACAGTCCATCACTCCAGGTCCAAGGCCTCTAATGCCTCTTCTGGCTTCCTAGAGCACACATATGCAGACATATCACTCATACACATCAACTAAGTTAATCTTTAAAAAGAAAACATGAACCAAGAGTGGAAGTTCATTTATGTCAAGAAGTTGACATAAAAGAATCTTAAGTTCAAGGTTTGCCTGAGCTACATAGTATAGGCTAGCCTGAGCTACAAAGTAAAACAAAACAAATCTCAGAAGGCCAGCAACATGGTTCAGTGGATAAAGGCTCTTGCCATGTGAACCTGACCACCTGAGTTCAATTTCTGGAATCCACAAAAAGGTAGAAGAGAGTCAAGTCCACAGAGTTGGCCTTTGCCTTCCACATGGGTAAAATGGCACACCCAGACTGAAGTCATGTCATATACACAATAATAAAATCCTAGATTAAAAGAAAATACTAAAGGCTGACTGTAGGTGTAGCTCAGTGGTGGAACACTTGCTTAGCATATTCTTTCGAGGGCCTGGATTTCAAAATGATCTCCAACATTTTGAAAATGTAAAGATACAAAAACCAAACCACACTATTCTTAAGAAGCTGGAGAAGTACCTTAACAGTAAAGCATTTACCTAGCACGCAGGCACAAAGCTGTAAGTTCAAAAACAGGTGGGCTAAGGAATGTATACAGTATTTTTGTTTGTTTGTTTTTTCAAGGTAAGGTTTCTCTATGTAACCCTGGCTGTCCTGGAACTCACTCTGTAGACCAGGCTGGCCTCAGACTCACAGAGATCCACCTGCCTCTGCCTCCCGAGTGCTGGGATCAAAGGTGTGCATCACAACCACCCAGCACATAGGATTTTTTTTAAAAGCATGTATTTTTTACTAAATATTACAACAGTGACTATGACTAACGCAGTGGCACATGCCTATAATTCCAGCACTGGTGAGCAGAAGGTTGTTGAGTTCAAGACCAGCCTAAGCTATATAATAAGACTATCTTTACAAAAGAAAAAGAAAAAAAAACAGTATGGGGCTGGAGAGAGATCTTAGCAATTAAGAGCACTGGCTACTGCTCCAGAGGACCCAGGTCCCAGCACCCACGTGGCAGCTCACAGCCCTCGGTCACTCCAGTTCTAGGGATCCGGCACCCTTACACAGGCATACATGCAGGCAAAACACCAATGCACATAAAATAAATAAATCTTTTTTTCTACAGTCTTGGTAACTTTGGGTATTAACCTTCCTTTAATCCTATAAAGAATAAGGTTATAGCACTTCCTAGAGAAAAGGCCATTTTAAGTTCTACTTTTAAAAACTCTCCTCTAAGAAGTAAGTATACTCTACTATGTTGAGAATGTGTCATCTTCTACCAACTATGTACTCAGCCTAGTTATCTACTGTAATGTCAGTGTGCTGGATCATTCTGCATCCCCTTACCTGGCTTCCTGCCACCATAGAAGTGAGTGTACTCAGCACAGGTGATGTACCTGAGGAAGACAGAGAGTATGTTACTGGGTCCCGTCACGGACAGGACAGAAGCTGTAGAAGTAACTTATGACAGAACTCCTACTCACTTGGCAAAGACACATTAAACATCTGCAGTGCCAGGCACATAGCACAAAAGACAGAAAGACAAAGAGGCATCAACAGTGCCTTATCCAGAAGGAAATGAACTGGATTTATAGACTAACAGGAGAAAGAGCTAGGCATACAAAGATCTGGGGAACACCTTTACAGGAATAACATTTACTGAGGCTGGAACAGGACAAGCTGAATTCCAGAATACAATTCTGTATTCCAGAAAGGAGATAGCAGAAGAGAGTGTGATGAGGTACATAGCAGCAGAAAGACACAGAAGCAAGGGCAGTGGCTCAGTCACAAATGAGTCTAAGATCAAGGCAAGTACTCTGTGTTTGCCTAAGTGTGAAGGGAAGCTGGTGGGTGGTTCTGGGCAGGACCCAGACATGATCTAACAGCTCCAGTTGCTCTGTGCATGCTTCTACTATGTTAGGATGAGAATTTAAATCAGGGACCCACTATGTAACTGCTGGGCTGGGATAGGGATACAGCAGGCTTAGGTGTGAAAATTATCGAGTTCCCTTTTAGCAAGCCAGTTTTGAGAAAACTGTAAGTTTTCCAAGCGGAGAACTGAGTAAACGCTGCTGACTTAGTGCATTAGAACAGATCCACCACAGAGTGGAAGGAAACACCCACAAGGTCTGGGACAAGGGGAGGGGAAGCTCAGTAAAAAGGAATGAAATAAATCATACGCAGATAAAAATACGCTCCCCCTAAGGGCTGGCTTTGGAAAGGGAAGAAGCCCAAGGACTGAAAAGATGGATACTAGATCTGGCAATACAGAAGTCAAAGGTATCCTTGCAAGCAGTTGGGGGACAGGGGGCATCTGACTACACTAGTTTGAAGAGACAGAAAACAAAAGTACAGTAGCAAATGGGAGGGTAACGTGTAGCACCGCCCGCCAGTCTTCAAGAAGGCTGTCACCTGTGTGTAGGTTGGCAGGCTCGAGTCAGGACGAGGCAGACCTGGCTGTGCAGGGCAGATAACCAACTCAGGGGCAAAGCGCGCGTGCAGAAAGGTGGGCGGTAGGGAAAAACGCCAGAAGTTAGTCTGGCTGCAGAACGCCCTGGCCCGCATAGGCTGCGCTGAGGGACGATACCGCGCCTGTGAGAGCTAAAGCTTTCAAGAGATGACCTTCAGCACGACGACAAGCTGAGAACAGAGACACGGCCCAACTTACATCTTGTCCTTCTGGTGCTGACGCTTCCCCATGGTGGCGACGAACCGAAGAGAACACAGTCGACACCTAGAGTCCGGCGCCTCCGCTTTCTCAAGTACTTCCGGAGCTTGACGCACCGGATCCCGGAAGTTGGAAGTAGGCATTCTGGGAATTGTGGTTTCCAGGTGCCCAGGGAACTGCAACGTGCTAGGCTGAGGTTTGCTGGCTTTGAGTAGAATCCACTTTTCCAGTCTCCCACCAAACTGCGTTGGCCTCCCCCAAGCCCTCAAAAACTTATCTATGCACTGTCTGGCTATTTGTTCAGTCCATGCTATGCTAGGCTGACTCGCGCAGACCTGGCCTCCTCTGTATTTAAAGGCCTTCAACCTTTTACACCTCCAAAGCCATGTCTGTCATCTGTATACTCAACTCTTTCTCTCATTCGGTGCCCACACCCTTCAGGCCCATCAGCTGGCAAATGACAAAGGCCTCTCTGCTCCTTCTGTGACCAGATCCTTGGTCTGAGTCTCTTGTCCCGGGAGAATGTGTCCCAAGTTTCCTTTTTAAATTGTTTGTGTGGTCGAGTAGATGCCATGCCACAAGCATGGCGCTCAGAGGACAGACAAATCAGGAGTTGGTTCTCCTTGCCAGACTTGTACAGCTTTTATTTGCTAAGGCATCTCTGCAGCCTAAGCTGGGTTTTTTTGTATGTTTGTTGCTTTTTTTATGTACACTGCCATTTTGCCTGCATGTATGTCTGTGTGAGGGTGTTAGAACCCCTAGACCTGGAAATACAGATGGTTATGAGCTGCCATGTGGGTGCCAGAAATTGAACCCAGGTCCTGTGGAAGAGCAGCCATGGAGTCATCTCTCCAGCCCACTAAGTTCTGGTATTAAACAACACTTACACTCTCCCAAAGCCAAGTCACTGGCAGTTGGATAACTACATGTCAAGTTCTTGTCTATTTGTCTAACCAAAGAATTCTCAGTCTCCCTGTCATCAGTTCCAAATCTCCACTTTGATGCTAAATAACACGTTCCACACCTAACCCGGACTTCCTGATAAGATCTTCAATCAAATAATTTTGAGATGTCCTGTCAAATTCCTAGATAACCATAAAGCATTAGAAACACCCCCCAGCCTTGCAGTTTTGGGGATATTTTTAAAAATTCTTCTATGTTTGAGACTATTCTCTCAAACTCTATTTTAGGGAGATAAACCTGTCTAGCTGAAAATAAAGCTTGCTTAATTCAACCAAAAAATCTGGGTCAATGGTCTTACTCTCATTCAGTGGGATTAACAAAGACCACTAGCCACCCAATTAGCCAAAGGCAGCTATCACTGCATTTTCTTACTTCATGGTTTCTGACTTCCAAATAAATCTCACCTCAAAAGATCATTTATCCCACTATGGTGGGTATACACCTTTAATCACAACACTTGGGAGGCAGAATCGAGATGACTCTATGTGTTCAAGGCAAGCCTGGTCTATAGTGAGTAGAGAGACCCTGTCTTCAAAACAAAACAAAACAAAAATAAACAAAACCCCCAGCACTTGGAAGGCAGAGGCTGGTAGATCTCTGTAAGTTCAAGTCCTGTCTTGTCTCCATACTGAGATACAGGCCAAGAATATGCAGTGAGACCAAAAAAAGAAAAACAAATCTTTCTTGGCCACTCCATTCACCTCTCTCATAGTTTATCACAAATTATAATTATGTAGTAATTTTGCTTATGTTCTGATATTTATGATCTACAGTCCCAAGTGAGGGTATGGTCAACCATGACTCAATATGTATATCCACTAATGTCCAGTAATGATTGAGGTCTTACATGGAGAAAGAGGCTAGCATATGAGGTGACAATGAGAATCACATTTTTGAAACTCAGGCAAGTACCAAGCTGTAAACTGACTGACCCACTCATTTCTCCTCCAGGTAAAAACACCCAGCAAATTAAGGCTTGTGTTTAGAGATCATATGTAGAAACAATATAGTACACTTGCAATGCAGGGAAAGTCAAGCCCTACGGGGTCTAAATCGCTGAAGGGAAGAACAGAATTTCCCATCCCATTCTCTCAAGCATGACAGAAGTCCTTGTTACAGTGCAAGTGAGGGGATCATTGCAAGGTACTGATCTAAACATACACTGCCCATGTTTGAGGGGATGAGGTTTGAAATAGGGCTTTTTTTCTATAGAGTCTAGGCTATAGTCTGGGTGAAAACAGAGAGGATGTACAACATGTGGGTAGCTCAACACCAGGATGAACTTTACTCAGTCCTGGGGCATGGTCTGTTGGGAAGAGATTATTGGCTCTCCTTGGCAGGAGTGGACTCCGCGCTGCCAGGGTCATTCTCTGAATCATCATTGGGTCTGGGCACAGGTTGGAACTTGAGCAGAATAGGCGGAGTGAAGATAGAGGCTTTCACAACAGAGGATGGCGTCTCGTCAGTGTTGGAGGGTCCACTGCAGGCTGGCGTCCTGCATGAGAGATGGCCAACACATGCTCATGATATAGAATACTCGCAGGGCTGCCACACAAGTCATGAAGTCACAGGCTTCAGGCTGTCTCCCAAGACATTTCTTCTAGAAACCTCTAGAACAGATTCCCGTGGAATCTGTTCAGGTTGTACATTATATCACTGCCTATTGTAAAAAGCCCAGAACAGATCTAAATGCCTGTGAGTGACAGAGGAACAGTGCAAACCAAAGACACTTGTCCCGATGCCTGCTAAGAGTGAAAAGTGTCTCCATGGCTTTGGGTTTTTTGGTGGTGGTGGTGGTTTGTTTGTTTGTTTTTGCTTGCTTGCTTGTTTGTTTGCTTTATTTTTTGGTGTTTGTTTGTTTGGTTGGTTGGTTGGTTGGTTTGAGTTTTTTCTTTTTTGAAGTAAGGGAGCTGGGTGGCCTCTAATCATGTGGTTCAGACTACCTTTGAACTTGCAGCAATCCTCCTGACTCAGCCTCCCAGGTGTTAAGATTAGAGGAATGTGCCTGGAATCAGCCACCTGCCTGCCCATCCTTTCAAGCCCCTTTGATCAGATCCATAACTGCCAATCACTTCAGATTATGTATCATCTTGTGAATACATGTTTGCAGCATGTATTCACAGCTTCCTATGACCTATAGCTCCCTAACACTTCAATTTTGGGGATCATTTTGTACCTACATGTTTGTAGAATTTCCTCTAGATTGAGACATTTCCTCCTGAAGAGAAGTTCATAAAACTCAAGAAAACTCCAAAAAGTGACAAAACGTTGTAAGGTTCCTAAGCCCCTCACTGACGTATATATGGAGTAAAAAACTGCTAAGGGGAAGACTCTCAGGGTTGTGCAAGAGACTCCAGAGCCACGTTCATGGGTCCTTGCCACACTGGCCTGAGCTTTTTAGTGATGTAAATAGCTAAGCTGTCTATTCCTGTAACCAACCACTGTTGTAGAAATTATTAGGAAGAAGGTGGTACAGGAGGAGGAAGGAGAAGCCACCATGAGATAGATGAGCCATAAAAACATGTCCCTGAGGGCTGGCCAAATAGAGTTAAGAGCAGCCCAGATAAAACATAGCAAGTAATAATTCTGGGTTATCAATAGGAAAGTAGATTGTAATAACTTAAAATATAGTTATCTGTCCAGTTCTTGTGCTGTTTAAGATTTATTGTAAATATAAAGGTCGAGGGTGTGTGTGTGTGTGTGTGTGTGTGTGTGTGTGTGTGTCTTTTATCCGGGAATTAAGTGATCAAAGGCAGGGTGGAAACCCCGGGTCAGGATTAAATGTCTAAAACAAACCACAATAAGCACACTAGTTTACTAAGCTAAATGTGAGTGGAGTCGTTCCTTTGGTCCGTCATCAGCACATTCTCTAAGAGGAATAGATATTTGCTCAAATCTCCCCAGAAAACCCATACAACCATTTACACATAATTTGAATATTGTATAACTTCATGAATGCGTATTTTTCTTTCTAGATTTTGTTTGTTTGTTTGAGACAGGACCTCACTATAATAGCCCCCATAGCTTTGGTTGGCCTGGATTTCTAGAACTTTCTTTCTTGAGCAGGCTGATCACAAACTTGTAGCAACACTGCTTTAGCCACGAGTGCTGGAACTGAAGGTAAGCACCATCATGCCTGGATTCACGGTTCCTCCTCGTGGATTTTTTGTTGGTGGTGGTAGTGCTGTGTTTTTGTTTGAGTTTGACTTTAAGACATTGTTTCACTATGTTGCTCTGGCTGGCTTGGAACTCACTACGTAGAATGGCTGGCTTCACACTTACAGAGATCTCCCTGCCACTGCTGCCCCAGAACTAGAATTAAAGGTGTGTGCCACTATGCCAGCTATATTTCCCCTTTGTAACTGATACCTCAATAAAGTTTTATAAAAATATCTTTTTTCCATGAGCCTAAGAAAAAGTTTTAAGATACATAAAGACCTTCTCTGATAATCCCCCTTCTAGGAAGGTGGGGACAGGAAAATCACAAGTTCAGGGTCAGCTTGATCAATGTCGTGGGGTCCTGACTCAGAAAATCAGAGAGGCAGAGGCTGCAGATCTGCAGTAGGTCACTCACCTACCATCTACAGCCCTGCATTCAAAAGGACCTTTGCTTTGGAGGTAGTTTCCAAGATGTCAATCAATCTCCAAACAATTCATTGAATTTGAGAACATTTTTGGTTCCTGGCCTATTTTGAAGAGACAGTCTCACAAAAAGACCAAACTGGGCACAGTCTGCACATCTTTCCCATACCAGGATGTAGAAAGTGGAAGCAGAAGGATTAGGAGTTAAAAAGTTCACCGGGCAGTGGTGGCGCATGCTTTTAATCCCAGCACTTGGGAGGCAGAAGCAGGCGGATTTCTGAGTTTGAGGCCAGCCTGGTCTACAGAGTGAGTTCCAGGACACCAGGACTACACAGAGAAACCCTGTCTCAAAAAAAAACAAACAAACAAACAAACAAACAAAACAAAACAAAAAAAGTTCAGCAAGATTCAGCTAAGCTGGTGGTCAGCCAGGTTATCTGAAGTTGGTCATACTTGTACAAACCTGTTCTTCAGCATTCAGAAAGGCTGAGGCGGAAGGATGGTTTGAGGTCAAATGGACTGACTGCACAGTAAAACTCTACCTCAGAGTTTTACAAAAAAAAAAAAAAAAAAAACAAACCCAAAGCCTAGAAATTTGCATTTCAAATTTCAAAGCAAAAAGAACGGGAGAAGATATTTGCAAATCAGAGACTTGTCTCCACAATGTAAAAAGGATGTTATAAAAATCAAGAAGCAGGGCTGGAGAGATGACTCAGCAGTTAAGAGCAGGTACCGACTGCTCTCTCAATGGACCTGACTTCTGTTCCTTGTATCTGAGTGACTCAAGGCATCTGGTGTCCTCTTCTGGCCTTTGCAGGAACCTACGCTCACAACCACATACCTCACAGAGACACATATACTCATAATTTAGCATTCTAGCAGGTTTGGTGGAGGCACATGCTTTTAAACTCAGCACTCCTGAGGCAGGAAGATCTCTGTGAGTCTGAAGCAAGGCTGATCTACATACTGAGTTCCTAGACAGCCAGGAGTATACAATGAGACCGTGTTTCAAAAACTAATAACAAAAAATAACATTTTTTTTAATCCAGAAAAAGGAGATCAGATAGAAGACTTAGTTAAGACCCATGATGCTCTTCCAGAGGACTCCAGTTGAATTCCCAGCACCCACATCAGGCAGCTCACAACCATCTGCAAATCCAGATCCAGGGGATCTAATGCCTTTGGCCAACATAGGGACTTGAACTCACATGCTGATACATGATATACAGTTAAAAATACTACACCATTTTTAATCAAGGGAGAAAAAGACAAAACACCAAGAACCCTGTTAGAAAACTGCTAATTAAGGCCGAAGTCCATCATGACAGACAACCTCTGGGCTCAGAGTCTAAGCCCTACACTTGTATCTGAGGAATGTCATGTAGCCACAATTTGTTTATAGGATCAACCTCCTCTCTCCTGTTCAGCCAGCACCTGAGAATCAAGAAATGCTACCCCACCGGGCGGTGGTGGAAAACCTGTCTCAGAAAAAAAAAGAAAAGAAAAGGAAAAAAGAAAAAACAAACAAACGAAAACAAAAAACAAAACAAAAAAGAGTTGCCTTGGTCATGGTGTCTGTTCACAGCAGTAAAACCCTGACTAAGATACAAGCTTTTATGAGTACTAAGTACTGAACTATATTCTAAGTCCTCAAATTTTCAACCATTTCTCTTAGAATGCTGGCGAGCCATGCATGCCAAGCATATGCTCTACCACTGAGTCCACACACCAGAGCCCTTTGAATCACTATCAACAAACAATTGTGTGGCATTACACACAAAACACTGTGACTCATCAGAATTTCACTCAAAACAAACTCTGCAGCCATAAACAATAACTCCTTGTCTCTCTGAATGAGCCTAGTCCATATGCCCATATAGTATTTTTCTTTGTTCTTTCTCCCCCACCTCCCCACCCCCACCCCCCAGAAAGGGTTTCTGGCTGTCCTGAACTTACTCTGTAGACCAAGCTGGCCTTGAACTCACAGAGATCACCTGCCTCTGCCTCTGAGTGCTGGGATTAAAGGCGTGCACCACCACTGCCTGGCTGATATGTATTTTCCTAAGACAGAGAGTGATGAGCAATTTTTTTCCTGGCCATTTCTAAGTAAATCCAATACTAATAATCTGTAAACATTTTCTTCCTTTGTGAAGAAATGATTTATAAAATAGCCATCACCCGCCTCTCTGCCTCTTCCCCATCCCTCTCCCTCTCCCTCTCCCTCCTCCATTCTCTCTTCTTGCTTCACCTGTGGACTGGTAACACAGATATCACCGTCATCCTCACATCTTCTAAGATGATAAAAATCTGAAATTAGTGGCTGATGGTTGTGCAATTATGAATATATAAAAATCCACAGAATGCCAAGCATAATGGCACACACCTGTAATCCCAAGCGCTTAAAAGGCAGAGGCAGGCAGATCTCTGTGAGTTCAGGGCCAGCCTGGTCTACATCAAAAGTTTCAGGCCAGCCAGGACTACATAGTGAAGAACTGGCTCAAAAAATGAACAACAACAAAAATTATAGAATTAAGTTTCCTGTCCATAGAACAAGCCTTAATTTTTATTTTATTATAATTTAAGAAGCCTCATGTTTCTTTCATTTTCTGACTCTGTGCTTGTTCCTTCAACACAACAATTTTCTCTTCCTCAATAAGGAAAGCATGTTTAATGCCATCAGACATGGCACATATGAAAGGAACATCAGCCCTTCTGACATATTGGTTTGCACACTCCCATAGAGACTTTAGGTCTTACAGCACAAACCTCTGGGCACACACAACATGATGGATTTTGGTGCTTTCCCAACCTTCATGGTATAAAGAAAAATAACCCAACCATGGGACAGATAAGTAATCTCAAGAAAGAGTTCAAACAAGGCTGGAGGGTAGCTCAGTGGGTGGTAGAGCACTTGCCCATACGTAAAGTCCTGGATTCCATAATCACACACACACACACACACACACACACATAACACACATAGACACACAGAGAACACACACACACACACAATCTGACAATGCTTCCATAGTTAACAAGAGGCAATTTACTTTGACAATAAAGTGTACTACGTTGGACTTTTAGTGAATCCGCACTAATTCTAGCATCTCAGCTTTGAAGCAGCGTAAGTCTGTCTGCTTGTTTGCAAGTTACTTCAGGTAAGCTTTCTGTGAAAAACTTTTACTTTCCTCCAACATTCATTTCTGCCCTACACACACACACACACACACACACACACCCCAGTGGCTTTCAGGAGTTTAGGAAAGGAGAGGATTTATTGACCTCTTGAGACAGGGTCCCACGCTGCTGAGGCTGGCCTCAGCATGACTATATAAGCAGAGATGACCTTGAATTTCAGATCCTTCTGCCTTCACCTCCCAAGTACTGTGATCACAAACTACAGCTCTATCTCTACAAGTGAGTTTTAAGAATTCACATTTGGTAAGTCCTGCTTTGCAATAGAACGATTCCAAGGCTACCCCTTAGCTGTCTCCTTTCTGCTGGGCTGGGTCGGCCAATCACTGATGTCTTCTACCACTGCAGACACTGACTACATGTGAGTTTCTGGGCATGAAAGAAGTATGACCATGATTCTCTTTTGCCCTTAAGCCCTATTACAGTGCCTTCCAGAGGCAGGGACTGTGGAACTGGAAGACAGCCCACAGGGATCAGTGTCCGAAAGGTGCAGATACTCACCAGGGAAAGCTAGGACAATGGAGCTTGTGTGCACTGTTTCCTGCCAAGTACGAGAAATGGAAGCCTCCGGGGTTAAGGACCAAGGGGGTCAGATCAACCATGTGGCTGTAAGATAAGAGAGAAACAGGACGTTGGCCTTGGGCCCATTCAGTCTCCACATGCTTGTCTGTCACACAGGCCCAAAAGTCCAGACTCCCTCTGAATAGAATGGAATCACCACCCAAAACTGTGAGAATTAAGAGGTTGGGACAAAACATCAAGTCTGGCATTCAAGATGGCCCCCAAATGTTTTTTGCTTCCTTCAAGCTGAGTAAATCTTCTACCTCTTTGACACTGATGAAAGACCATTCCAGTTTAACTTCACTTCAGACCTTGAAATATCCAGTTTCTCCATCTACAAGAAACAAAGGAAACCTCAGGGCAGAGTGAAAACTGCTCTATGCAGAGAAGCGGCCCTTACACAGGAAGCAAGAGTTGATTTCAGAGATAGAGAGAAGATGGTGGCTGGGAACTGAGTAAGTCCTAACCCTGAGGCAAGGATACAGGAAAAGGGAGAGTTTCTGGAGAGAGGGAGCCCAAAGGTGCAGACACAGGCAGAGCTCTCAGGGATGACACCCTGAGGGGCAGGAATGGGGATGTGGGGAAAATTTATGGTTTTCTTTATTCTTAGGGACATCCCAAGTCTACCCGGATTGCTGGCTCAGAGGACAGAAGCTTTGTACTTTCCGCCTGCTCTGACCAGCGCTTGGCCAGGGCAAGCGCTCTCAAGTGTTTGACCTACTGCTAGCCCATAATCAAAACCTCTCTGAGAAGAGCCCTTCTGCAGAGATTTGAGAACCAATGCTGTACAAAGGACAGGTAAAAAGAAGCCTCCCTCCTTCCCTCCCTCCCAGGACATCATGTTCCCACTGACCGGCTTGCTAGACCGTGGAGGGAAGGGGCCAAAGACCCGAGGCATAGTGTAGACAGAGGGTGACGCAGCCACTACAGAGGCCACAGTGGTGACAGGTTGTGTTGGTGGCGGTGGCAGTGCTGGTGGTAATAGGGCTGGTGGCAGGCATGGGGAGGTTGATCGGTCTCGAAAGATGGGATCTGGCTTCTTTGATTTCAGCCTCCTCCTCCTCTTCTTGGCATCTACATCAAACACTTTAGTGAGTACTGACACCGTGGGCAGCAGGGTCCAAATGGAGTAACACAAGGTTTCCTAATATCTTTCCAGCTAAAGGAAGATCCTTTTCAGGCTTTTTCAAGAATCCTGGGACAATATTCAGGGCCACCAATGAAAGTGCCAGCAGGCATTATCTCAGTAGTTATCTTAGTGTTGGAGAAAGGATTCAAAAATTAATCCCTCTCTTTCTTCCTGTCTCCATCATTCTCCATATGCCTTCCCTTCCATAGGGTCTTACACATCCTAGCCAGCCTTTAACCGCATCTGAGGAACGGTTAATTTGTGGCCTTTCTGCCTTCAGCATTCAGGTTGCTGGGATTATATGTATGCACACAGTTTATGTGGTGCTTAAGATCAAATTCAGGACTTCGTGTGGACTGGGCAAGAATTCTACCAACAGAGCCTTCCATCAGCCCCACTTTTGTCTCTTACAGGCAGAATCAGATCTCATCTGCATAAAAGCAGGCAAAACCCATGCCAAGATGTCTAACTTTAGGGATAGAATTGTGAAGGAAATGGTGAGTAAACCAGGCCCTGTAAGATAACCTGTGGCCTCCCAGTCATGAAAAGAGTGAGTTGGCCAACACCAGCAAGAGTATTCAGGCACCAGTGAGCCTCAGCCTATGCCTAGCCTCAGAGGCATAAGAGCGTGGGAAATGGGACTGCTTTTATAAGAAAACCCACAGAGAGATCTTGCAAAGATGGATTCAAAGAAAGTGAAGCCTCAGCATTTTGGTTTCCTTAAAAAACCATGGAAATAGAAATGTGCTTTCACTTCAATCCCAGTGTGGGACATGGGGCTGCTTCAGATTGTCCACAGCAGCTGACTAGATTTGCCTCATGCTCTAGCAGGCCATGGTTTTTCCAGTTGCAGATAGTCTTTGTCATTGTGTGACGTTTAGAATTTTAAGGACCCTGAGAGGCGGGACGGACTGTTGGTGGGTGCTGGTGGGTTGCTGTTGGTCGTGGTTAAGTTGTCATGCACAAAGAAGAAACAAGAACTAAGATATCCTGCTGCTGAAGAACAAACGTGCCCAAGGAACTCAACGCCCCTAATGAGCAGGAAGTAGTCTAACAGTAACAACGTTCTCTTTCCCTCTCTCCTATCTAGTCAAAGGGTGGAAACGAGGCGAAGGATGAAAGGAAAGGGAACCCACAAAGTAGCCAAACATATGGCTAGACCCTGAGCCAGGACCTACTGCACCTTTAGGTCTTACGGGCTGTGCTGAGTCTGCAGAGCACAGTGGATGTTAAAGCTCACCAGCCATTGGAAGAGTTCATTCACTGGATGTGGTGGTGCAAACTCAGGAGAAAGAAGCAGGAGGATCATGAGTTCAAAGCTAATCTCAGCTACAAGTTTAAGGTCAGTCTGGAATATACGAGGCTTTATCAAACAATAAGGGCTGACTAGATGTCTCAGCAAGTAAAAGTGCTCACCACCAAGCCTGATAATTTGAGTTGTGGTAGAGGTGAATCTTTTATAAGGTGTCCTCAGCCATTCACATATGCAGAACAGAAAGGGAGTGTGCTCATGCATGTACACACACACACACACACACACACACACACACACACACACAGTCAATGTAATAGAAGAGCTGGAGAGATAGCTCAGTTGTTAAGAGCACTTATTGTTTTTAAAGATGACCTGGGTCCAGATCTCAGCACCATGACAGGTGGCTCACAAGCACCTGTAACTACAGCTGTAGAGAATCCAGTGCCCTTTTCTGGATTCCACAGGCATCTGTACAAACACATGGGACACACACACACACAATAAATAAATAAATAAATAAATAAATAAATAAATAAATAAATAAATAAATAAATTGCTTTAAAATTGTTAAGAAATAGATATAGAGTTGGAGACATGGCTCAGCAGTTAAGACCATTGTCTGCTCTTCCAGAGGTCCTGAGTTCAATTCCCAGCAACCACATGGTGGCTCACAACCATCTGTAATGGGATCTGATGCTCTCTTCTGGTGTGTCTGAAGATAGCTACAGTATATTCTATAAATAAAATAAATAAATCTAAAGAAGAAGAAGAAGAAGAAGAAGAAGAAGAAGAAGAAGAAGAAGAAGAAGAAGAAGAAGAAGA
>JANHMN010000011.1:2609964-2668231 GCA_030674055.1 Rhabdomys pumilio
CCCTCCCCTTCCTCCTCTCCCCTCTGTAGTGCTAGGGATTGAACCCAGGACCTTGTGCATAATAGGCAAGTGTTCTACCCCTGAGCCAATCCCCAACCTTTGCCCTTTCCCTCTGCTGCATTTCTGAAGGTTGTCTTCACCTCTTGAACAATCTTCCCTATTCAAACTCACAGAAGTGACTTAGCCAACCTAAATCATTTACAGCCCAGACGTCCCCTGAGCTCCAAGTCTAGATCCAAGATATGTACAAGTAAGGATTCCGGGACATCCCAGGATAGATCTGCTGGGGCAACAGCTGCTCACCCACATCTACCCTTAGCCACAAAGGGAGGTGGCTGCTTCTTTCTCCATCAAAGTCCTCCATCAGGTCTGAGACTCATTATGCATCAGAGCGGTCTCCTATGGGTGGCAGAACTTGTGGAGCTAGGTAGGGTGAAGGCTACTCCCAAAATCGAATCTGGAAGCCTGGGCCTCCTCTCAAGGAAACAGGCCTGACCACCTTCCATTAGGTTTTTGTTTGTTTTTAAAGGGGGTAGGTACATTGAAACAGGTTTTTGCCATGTAAATATAGCTGACCTGGAACTTGCTGTGTAGACCAGGTTGTCTTTGAACTCACAGAATCTACCTCCCCATGCCTTCCCATGCTTCAAAGGCATGGGGACACAGGGTGCTGGCAAAGGTAACCCTGCAAGCACGCTTAGGATCAGGCATCCTTCAAAGTTCAACTCCGGCATGTCTGGAAAGCAGACATGCTAGACACCTCCATGTCTCTTCTACTCAGGACATACCCTCTGTAAAAGAGCAAGCAGACATGGCGGTCAGGCTTCCTCTGCAGCCTCCTCTGTAGGCGTCTTGTTCCAAGTCCATCCATCAGTCCCAGGCAGGAGACTTCTGCTGAACCCCAAGGTGTGAGGGCACCCTCTCTTCACCATGGTTATCTCAGAAAAGGCTGAATCCTGTTCTTCCCAACACAGTCAAGACTAAGCAAGGCATACAAACCTTTTACATACAAAGGGGTGAACATCTCTTTCTTCCCACAAGGTTCCTGATTTTGTTTTGTTTTGATTCTTGAGACAGCTTCAAATCTGAGGCAATCTTCCTGCTTTCCCCTCCAGGCATGAACCAACACACCTAGCATTGATTCGCCAATCTTTCTTTTTTTAATTAATTAATTAGTTAATTTGGTTTTTCAAGACACATATCCCTGGCTGTCCTAGAACTCACTATGTAGACCAGGCTGCCCTGGAACCGGGTGATCCACCTGCCTTTGCCTCCCAAGTGCTAGGATTTAAAGCATGAGCTACCACTTAGCCCACACACCCACCCACAGTGGACTAGTCTATCTTAACCTGGGTGGGGAGGGGCTAAGAGCTTGAAACTGGAGCCTTTCCAAATCTGGGGTCTCCCCTTTGTACTGGTTCCAGCCTTGGAATATGGTTCCCAGCATCCACCTTATCCTCTCAGATGGAAAGACTTATCTAGCTCCGCACTCGTGAATTGGATCCATGCACTGACCCTTTTGTACCTCAGGTTCCTCAGCTGCCCTGACAGATGCCCTTTCATCATTGCACTGCTTCCCAGAGCCCACAGTAGTGCAACAGGGAAAGAGTGTCCAGCAAGCCTGTCAGTCTCACAGGGCAGGGCGGGACATGGGGGATGGGGGTGGCTGGGGTGGGATCTTTAGACCTAGAATGCATGCCCACCTGGGCGGAGCCTCTGCCTGAGCAAAGGATGCCCTCTGACCCCAGAGACACAGGCCTAGCTACAATCTCAAGTTTCCATGGAGAAGAGAGTAAAATGAGAAGGGGGAGGGAATGGCCTGCAGGCCTGAGGGGCCAGGCCTGGAAAGGGAAGAAAAAAGGAGTTGTTAGGTGAGGTGGTCTATGAGGCTGGTTCCAGACGCTTTGACAATACCATTGCACTGCTTCTCACAGCACAGTAGTGCAACCTAGTCAGAGCACCCGCAGCCAGCAGGGAATCCATCGCCCTCACTGAACACAGGACTGGAAGTTCAACCACCATGGATGGGTGGGACCTCTAGCCAATCCTTGAAGAACAGAAGGGATTGTAGCTGGGGTGCAGTCCTCTGGTCTTATGAACTTCAGGGCACTAAAACTTTCTCCGATATGATTCTGGTTCTGGTGAAGCACTCTCAGGAGGGAGCTAAAGGGTGAGCACCCAAGGGGGCTCAAACACAAAGGAGAGGGGCCTGCACTCAGCTACAGGGGGAGTACAGTGGGACCACTTGCACCCTGTTTCAGCCTAGAACTCCTAGAATAAGAGGAGTGGTTCACTCCTAGCAGATGAGGCCCTTGGAGCCCAAGACCCGGTCCTTGGTCAGTTCCCCCAGTATGAGTTCTGCACTCTGTCCTAATAGATCCTCCTGCCTGGAGGAGCAAAACGAGGGCTTCCTAGCATCTGGAGTTTCCCTGGCCTCACCGCACACTCTACCCTAGACCAGCTACTCACGTGGACAGACACCTCTTGTTTTCACCGCGGGGACAAGGTGAAGATTAGTGGAAGATCCTGGTCGGCGGCAGCCCCGTCCTATCTGGACAACCCAGTACCTCATGGCGCCCTCTCTCCCTCGGCTCCATCTTTAACCCTCTGACAGTCCCGAGGGCCGAGCCCCGAGCCTCAAGGCACAGCGCCAGCCTCATTGGCTTGCGCCAACACCAAGCTTTCGACTTCTGTACACCTATTGGCTGCTGCTGGAAAGATTTCAAAATAGCCTCCAGGCTCCGATTGGCCAGGCGCCCGAGTTTTGGCTCCACCGTTTTAACAATGAGTTCTGCAAACTCTTTCTCCTCATTCATAACTCTTGAAAAGGAGCTCTGCCCGCCTTTTCCCAGCTCTTTTCTCTGCAGGTATTGAGGGCGCATCACTACACAGCTCACTAAATTAGCGAGGGCACTGAGATCCCGGGAAAGTGTCCTATCCTTTGGACAAGCCAACAGTTGAATCAAAACCTCTCGTGGGGTGCTTCGTATTGCGCGTGAAATTTGCTCATTGTTCCTCCGGGATGGGACATCCACTCAAAGACCATGGCCTTCCCTCTTCCTGTCCAACTTCAGAGCGTAATCATCAGGAAGGCCCCGGCACTTACTTATTTGTAAGAGAAGAAAATGCTCTGAGAATGTGAACTACTTTGTGGATAAGCATTCATTAAGTGACCTTTCTAATCCAAAGATACACACCACCTAGTACCCAGAACCTGAGGAACCTCAGGTCTATGTTGGCGAAGGGAAAATATATAGTTTTGCAGCTGGCATCTGTTTTACCCCCAGTTAGATCCATCTGAAACAGGAATCTTTACCCCCAGCTCAAAGGCTGAGAGAAAATGTTTTTAAAGCAGACAGAGCTGGTGTTCACTCTTCAGGAACTCATTTTGTCCACTTTATTTTAAATGTAATTTTTTTGTGTGTATGGGTGCTTTGCGTGTCTGTACCACCATGTACATGCTAGTGTTCAGGGAGGACAGAGGTTTTCCACCCTCTGGAACTGGAACTATAGAGGATTGTAAGCAAGCACGTGCAAGCTAAAAATGAAACCCATGTCCTCTGGTAGAGCAACCAATGCTCTTAACACTGACCCACAATCTCTCAGTCCCTACATTGTCTTATCTTCTTTGGAAAAAAAAAATGCTGTTTTTTGAGACATCATATACCACTGGCTAGCTGGGAACTCACTGAGCAGACCAAGCTAGCCCTGTGCTTATGGTAATCCTACTTGGTCTTTGTAGTGCTGGGAATGCAGCCACCACACTACTTCTCCACACAGATACAAAACAAAACACCCAGAAACCAGCATTTGGGAAATTGAGAAGAGCCAGAAGTTCAAGACCAGCCTGAGCTACATGAAATACTGTCTTTAAGGAGAAGGGGATCACCAAAAGAAGGCTCAGTGGTTAAGAAAATTGGCTGCTCTTCCAGAAGATTCAGGTTCCATGCCCAGCACCTACAAGTTGTCTCCCAAGCATCTGTAACTCCAGTTCCAGGAGTTCTGACATCCTCTTCTGGTCTCTAAAGCCACTGCATGCACAGACATATGGGCAGGCAAAACACCCATACACATAAAAATAAAAATCAAATATAAAATTAAAGAGTTTTGCTCAGGGCTACACAGAGAAACCCTGTCTCGAAAAACAAAAAAACAAAAAAACCAACAAACAAAAAAAGAGGGTTTTTTTTGTTTTTTGAGACAGGGTTTCTCTGTGTAGCCCTGGCTGTCCTGGAACTCACTCGGTAGACCAGGCTGGCCTCGAACTCAGAAATCCTCCTGCCTCTGCCTCCCAAGTGCTGGGATTAAAGGCATGCGCCACCACTGCCCGGCTAAAAAAAAAAAGAGTTTTGCTGTGGCTACTGTGATTTTGGTTTGTCATGTCCTGCATTCTGCGTGGAAGCAACTTCTATGCTCCAAAAGCTTATTGGTTACCAGGACTCCTACCTGCTGTGCACTTGACTTCCTTCCTTAATCCATGTTCTAATCACTGCTTTCCTGGGTGGACAGCATACATCAATGCTGGAGTGCCCCACCCAAACTCTCTTGGCTCTTCTACAGAGAGAACAGCCCACCTGTGGTGCTGACTGCTGGAACCCTCATCTAATACATGGAGTAAGAAATACTACAGAGCAATTGTTTCTACCCAGCCAGCCGCCCTCAGCCAATGAGAGAAGATGTTTGGTGGGTTCCTATTCCTGGCTTCCATTCCTCTCAGATGGTATGACTTTAGTGAGATTTCCCCAACGAGATTGAGTACTAGGGTGGACCATTCCCACAATGCATCTTTCCCCTTCCATCACCCTACAGGTCTACACCTGCATACTGGAATCCCCTCCCAAGCACGCACTTCCGTCTAAAGCCTCTCAGAGGAGAGGAGTGCAGACTTTTACATGAAGCTCCAGAGTTTAGGAACTGTCAAAATCAAGTGCTGCTCTTGCAGGGCTGTTAACATTGGATTTAAATGCGTTTTCTAGCACCTGGAGCTGGGACTGCAGAGAGCTCAGACACCTGCAGTCCCAGCTCTGGAGATCCAGCACGCTCTCCTGACCTCTGAGAACATCGCACTCATGGGCTCACATACACAAAATGTAAAACATTTAAAAGTTTGACAATAGAGCCAGCACGGTGGTACACATCTTTAATCTCAGTACCTGGGAGGCAGAAGCAGGTGGATCCTTATGAATTCACTATGTAGTCTGGTCTACATAGTGAGTTTCAGGCCAGCTAGAGTCACAAAATAAAAGTTTGTCAGTAAAAGACCAGGTCTCTTAAGGGCAAGGAAATAACGGTCCAAGACACAACTCCCTCCTCTCAGCATTCAAATTGACTACAGCTTTTCTCTTACCCACACATTAACAAAGTCAACTGACTTCTCAAATCCATGAAATCTGTTCTTTCCATATTGTCCCAAGTCCCTCCTAACCAACTGTCATCCCAGACTCTTAGGATTTTTTTGACCCTCAGGAAATCAACTTCTACTAGTACTAATCGTCCTACTGGTTGCTGGAGTCCTTACTCAGCCATGCCCAGGAAGTCTGTCATTTCTTCCACCATCTCTAGAGGCCACACACACCCCACTAGGAAGCTGTCACTTGCTTGATGTGGGCCCTTCTGCTAGTGTGTGTGTGTGTTCTTTTCTTATTTAAACACCCCATTATGTGCATTATTTTATCTAATTTTAGTGATAGGGATGGGCCCTATGCCTTGTACATGCTAGAAAATGCTCTACCTATAGCCTTAAATATACCAGAGTTCCACAGCTCAGTCCCCTAGCCCTCTGGTCCTGCCTTTATACAACCCTAACCACCCAGTTTGGGTGGGTTTTTTTTTTTTAATTGTTTGTTTAGAGGGGGAGGTTGTCTTCCCTTGAGATGTCCCTTTCACTCTTTTAAAATTACATGTGTCCCTGTAGGTTTGTGCACATGTGTGCAGGAATAAGAGGTCTGAGAGATCCCTCCTGGAACTGGAGTTACAGGTTGTGAACCACCCAACATGACATAGTCACTAGTCCTCTGAAAGTGCAGGCTGTGCTCCTAAGCACCAAGTCATCTCTCCTAGTTCTCTTGTTTCTTTAGGGCCTGATGATGCACCTTGGGCAGGCCAGGTAAGAGAGAACATTATTTACATCAAGAGTCTGGGAGCCTGAGGTATTAATTTCCAGTATATAGGCAGAATCCTCAACTGGCCTTTAGTCAAAGTTTCAAAACTGCCACAACCACCAGAAGAATGGGGTCCTGGGATCGAGAGATGGGGGAGAGCTTGAGCCCATCTCAGTTGGCAGGGGCCCTGTGGCCTAGGCTATTCAATAGGAAAGTTGCCTTAGATCAAGTCCTGGGAAATGAGGTTGCTATGAGGACACTGTAGGGTAGACAGGTAAGATCACAGTTCAGGGCAGTGTTATAATGCAGGGTCAGGCATCCAAAAAGGTCTGGGACTAGTGAGATGGCTCAGCAGCTAGTGTGTACTATGTAATGCTGGCAAGCTGAGTTTCATCTGTGGAACCAACATAAAGGTGGGAGGTAAGAAGCGACTAGATAGAGTTGTTCTCTGACCTCCATGCACTGAGGTAGAGGTGGCAGCAAACACACATTTCATGCACTCACACTAGTAATAAAAATTAGTTTATTGAACAGGTTGGGGCCAGTTGTGGTGGTGTACACCTTTAATACCAGCGCTCAGGAGGCAGAGGCAGGCAGATCTCTGTGAGTTCCAGGCCAGCCAGGGATACATAGTGAGACAGTCTCAAAAAACATTTGAACAGGTACTTGAGGCAGGTGAAATGGTAACTTTGACAATTATAACTGGCATCTTCAGATCTTCCCCAGGGTTACAGCAAAAATAATCACAAACCAACATTCTTTAATCATAAAGGCACTTGAGGGCCCCTACAAAGTCTTATACAAGAGTGGCCCTGCGGCTTCCCACTCAGCCACCCTCCCTTCACCCAGCTCTCAGAGTTCATCGTGACCCATGGAGGGATCTGCTCCAGGCTTGATGAAGACTCCTTCCATGGCCTTCCACGTGTTGTGAACATTGGCACTAGGCATGCCATTCACTTCATGCTGCCCACGGATGGGGTTACCATACTGTTCACCAGTGACCGACAGGAACACAGAGGTGCCCACATGCTGGAAGCGGACACTGGCCTCTCGCTCCCAGTGTTGCCCAGAACATCGTACTGTCCACAGGTCCAGGTCATCACCCTCACCGTCTTCCCCAAAAGCACTCACCTCCTGAGAGTGTAAGGTATAGAAACAGTCACACACGGGCACAGACTCCCCTGAGCTGCATGTCTAGCTGTAATACCTGCACCTAGTATCCTGGGCCTTTCCCTGACACTCAGCATCCACAGCTGAGAAAATGGAAGCCAAGATCCAGCCCTAGCCAGGTGTGGTGGCAAAGGCCTGTAAATGTAGCACTCAGGAGGTATAGGCAGGCAGATTTCTGGGTGTTTTAGGTCAGCCTGGTCTACATAGTGTGTTCTAGGACAGACAGTCAGAGCTACATAGAGAAATCTGGTCTCAAAAAAAAAAAAAAAAAAAAAAAAAAGATTCCCACCCCATTGCAGGTTCTTCAGGTGTATAGAGCCTCTTGTGTCAGTCTGTGTAGTGCCCACTGGCCTTACTCCCCAAGTTCCCAGGCTAATGGCCAAGTTCCCTATCCAACGTTTTCCCCCTGAAATTCCCCCAAAGCAGTGTCAGATTCTCCCGTGTTCCTCCCAGACCAGCTGCAAATAGCCCTGCGTTTTAGCAGGAGCTCTTCCACAAGAGGGGAAGGAGTAGGAAGAAGCTCCCACTTCTCTTTCTTTTTTTTTTTTTTTTTTTGAGACAAGGTTTCTCTGTGTAGTCCTGGCTGTCCTGGAACTCACTCTGTAGACCAGGCTGGCCTCGAACTCAGAAATCCGCCTGCCTCTCCCACTTCTCTTTCAAACCCAGCCTGAGTTTCTTCTTCCTGCAGTTTCCTATTATCTGCTCTGTGTGGGTCCACCTCTGTGTCCAAATAGGAACTAATCGCACCGATTTCTCTCAGTACTTCTAACTCGGTGGAGGAAGTTCCTGGGGACAGGACCCAGAGCAGGAGCTCCATAAACTTCTGACTAGAAACTCTCAACTCACAGTAGCTGAGACTGAGTCCTCTCCTCGGGCCCTCCCCTACATCCTTCCCGCACACCTCCCTCCCACTGTCATTCCGGTCCCTGCCCTGCGCAGCCTCGGCGGGGTTCGGAACGGGGCTTGCCTGGTTGTTGGAAAGCGGCGACGGGAAGTGGTGCGTGTGCAGGTTCTTGCCGGTGAGCACGTGCGTGAGCCGCACTGCCTGCCCACAGCGCACTGGGAGCCCGCGCGGGCACCCACCCTCGGAGCCGCCGCGAATCCGCCAGTAACTATTGGCATCGTCGGACGCCTCCACGCCGGTTACCGACTGTTGGCCGCTGCCTGAAGAGGGACAGCCCACCCCACCCGTAGTCTCTTGTTAATCACAGACCTCCGGACCCTCGTCTTGAACACTAAAAAGTTTCCCCCACAGCCCCTACCACTCCAGGATCCAAAGGGCTCACCCCAGACCAGGCCGGATCCCAAGTACCGGTGAACACCCCTTAGTGGCCCCCCAACCCCGGCGCATTCTCACTCCCTGCGGCTTGTCTGTCACAGCCCACAAGCGAGTCTAGACTCGCAACCACCCGGCTCCCTGACAATCCACAGACCCCGCTAAGACCACCTGGTCTCTAAGCCTCCGCCCCCTGGCGGTTCCAGTCACCACCCCTGCGCACCCGATCCGTATTTGATGTCATGTGAGTGCAGCCGCACTCTGTGGTGGGTGTTGAGTAGCTTCAGCACTGACCCGCAGGTCACTAGCCCGGCGCTGGCCTTGGACGCGCCACTGCTCCGCACGGAGAGCGCCAGCAGCAGCCCCAGCAGCGCCGGACCCGCTACCCTGCCGCGGCTCGCGCCCCACATCGCGCCAGACGGCGGGGTTCCAGCTGCTCCGGACCTCTGCGCTTCCGTCCTCAACAGCGGCCAATCCGGCTCTGACAGCGCCCTCCCACGGCAGCCAATCGTCTACGCGCGCGCGTTCCTCCTGCACTACTATTGGATCGTGTGCAGCGGCCCCACCCCCCAGCTTCCAAGGAGATCGCTGGGAGGGGGCTGGAGACACCAGGAGAATTTTAACTGGTCCACGCTTCCGAGGACCCGCCAATAAAGCGGTGACTGCGGCGACTGTCCCCGAGAGGCTATAGATTGGTGCACGCCGAGGTAGGTTGGTTGCCTCTAGTCACTTGGTTCCCCGTTAGAAATCCTCGGGAGTAGTAGGTACAGGAACCCCTTTGACCCTGGACCCATAAGCTTTAGTTGCGTGTCCCTCCACTCAGGCCTCGGGCTAAAGCTACAGACTTGTGTGAATCACGAGATTTTGTGTTCTCAATGTAGATAGATAACAAAGTTATTGAAATCTCCTAGCCCCAAGAGTTAATCAAACTGGCACTGAATCACGTCAGTTCCTGGACCGCGTGGTTTCTGAATTCTCTTAGCCACGCAGCTACTTGAGTCATTTGGTGGCAGAATCCTAAGGTTGCTGAATGAGATAGCTGTGAGCCCCCCACCCCCCCACACACACAATCTATTCATTCATCAGTTTCGGGGAATTCACAAACGAACTGCCCCTTCAGGCTACACTACTAAGAAGCTGATGAAGTATGTACTTAGGCACTACCTAGAAGCTCAGTAAAGTTTATGTCTCAGGCTGCAGATGTAGCTCAGTTGAGTAAGTGCTTGTCCACCAAGTGCAGATCTCTGGGTTTGATCCTTAGGAAACCAACCCTCAAATAGTGGAGGCAAGAAGTTCGAGAGGAAGTCTGAGGTCATCCTCCTAAAGAGGGTGACAGGCAGACAACAGGTTTCTAAGTAAGCTATATCAGAATCATTAGAATCAAAACAGTCATTTGTCAAGACTTTAACCCAAAGTAACATGCAAATATGAGGCTGAGAAGGAGCAGATCTGGTGTATGTATGTCTGACAAGAATAATTTACAAAAAGGCTCAGCCAGAACGACAGCCTTCACAAAGGCCACCACAGCCTCACAGGAATATCTCTGCAAGGACACCTGCCTAGAAGCTACCTGTTTCCGTTTGCTTTCTGTTGCTGTTATAAAACACTCAAGCAGAGACCATGGAGGAAGGACTACTTACAGCTTGCTTGCTTCTACTTGTGCTCAGCTTTTTGTTTATTTATTTATATATTTATTTTTAAGACAAGATTTCTCTCTGTTTTCTCCCAAGATCTCAGCTCTGGTTGTCCTAGAACTTGCTCTGTAGACTAGGCTGGCCCTGAACCCAAAGTTCTTTCTGCCTCTGTCTCCTGAATATGAGTCACTACAACTGGTTTCAGATGGCTTTCTTGGCTTGCTATTGTTTTGTTGGGGTTTTTGGTTTTGTTTGTTTGTCTTTGAAACAAGAATACACTCAGTGGCCCTGGCTGTTCTGGAAATCACTCTGTGGGCAGGACTAGCCTTAAACTCACAAAGATCGGCCTGCCTCTGCCTCCCAAGTACTAGAACTAAAGGCATTCCCCATTCACCACTATATGCCCAGTCAGTTAGCTTTTGTATATAACCCAGGACTACCTTCCCAGGGATGGTACTGCCCAAGTTGGACTGGTCCCTCCTATATCAATTAGGGATCAAGAAGATCCCCACAGGAATCCCCACAGCAATGATGAGGCTGTGGTTCTTCAGCTGAGGCTCTCTCTCTTCAGGCGTGTTGTTCATAGTCAAGAGCATCATGTCCCCTATTTAATCTCAACTGGTACCATGTTTACTTCTAATCCTAGAGGCCGATGACTATTACTATAAAAATCATCTTGTAGCTTCCATTTCTCCTTTTAAAATTTCCTTTGTTTCAACTTCTTGCAATATGTTCATAGCTTGTATCCATTGAGAATGCTCTGTTATCCCCAAAACTATTTTTTTGGGGACTCTCTTGGATTTTCTTTTAGGAAGACTGCTTACACTCCAGAGCCAAATTAGGGGAACCAATATTTCTTTGAACTCTTATGGGGCCTCACCTCATGACATTTTATAATTGTTTCCTTCTCTCTCTCTCTCTCTTCCCCCTCTCTCTCTCTTTCCCTCTCTCTCTCTCTCTCTCTCTCTCTCTCGGTTTTTTTTGTTTGTTTGTTTGTTTGTTTGTTTTGTTTTACTTTGTAAAGTGGAAACTTCAGGGTTCTTTGGAATTCAGTTAGTTGTGTTGGATAATGTTTGTTAGGGCAAACACATGAAGGAACGTTTTGCTGAAGTGAACAGAGATGAAAGGCCAAGGCAGATGCGCGAAGGAACGTTCAGATGAAAGGATATTCTGCTAAAACAAACTCATGAAAGGCAATGTGATAAAGGATTCTCAGCTAACGACACACATATATTGGTCCATCTTACATTGCATAGTTGAGCTCCATTTGTCAGGACTCCATAGAGAGAAGCACACCAAAAAACTTCTGGTGGTGGTATGTCTCAGCTTCTTGCCACTTCCACAGACTGGGCCAATTGGCAGAGTGACGTCAGCTGAGACAGACTCACATGGAGTTTTGCTAAGACAGACTCATGTGCTGAGGCTAGACACTTGGTTAGGCAAGACTCATGGAGGACACGTGATGTTTAGGGAGAGTTTAAAAAGGACTCAATGGACAGTGACAGGAGCTTGGCTTGCTTACATAGCTAAATGATTGTTGGTCTTGGCTCTTCTCTTTGCTGATCTTCCCTCGCTGACAGAAGCACAGCTAAGAACTTGTCCTGGTCACTCCTGCTGACTCATTTGGATTGGGATGATGTCTGGCTGATCCTGCTAGGTTGTGTCACTGCATGCTTTCAAACTGGACTGCTGGTATATTTGTAACTGTTTGCTGCCACTACTGACCTGTGAACTGAACTGCTGATTTCCTGGCAACACAGATGAGTTTTTAAAGAACAATTTCTAAACAGGCTCACTTTCCCCACACCCTTGCTTTTCCACTTCTGGTAGGTGGTAGGCTAGAAGGGAGGTTAAAGAGTTTAAGAACCATCATTAAAAATAGAGAGAAAACAATTTTTATTGCTTCTTAGTAAGTTTCAAATCATATACCCCAGTCCTGCTCATTTCCCTGTCCCCTCATATACAAACCTTGCCCCTGTAACCTCCCCACAAAATAAAACACACACACACACACACACACACACACACACACACACACACACAAAACATAGAAAAACTCTTGTCATGGAAACTATAGTATGTCAGTCTGTCCACACATCTTCACTTGCAAATATGCATTGCAATGATTCATGGTCTGGTTCGAGATCTCTGGCTTCTGTGACACCATCAATACTGGATCCTCACCAGGCTTCCTCATACTTATCCTGTTGCTGCCCAGTGTTAGGAAGCACGAGAGCAAGAGAGCTGCCTCTGTCCCTCACAGGCTTCTGCACTCGGGCCATTGGGGCCTGTGCCTTGCCTGGGCATCACAGTAGGACTGGCTGTGGCCCAGGGGGCATGGTTGAGCCAGGCCCAAGGGTGTGAGAGTAGGAGAGGTGACCCAGCCCCTTGCAGACGGCAGCGCTTGAGAGAGTGGGCCACTGGCCGGGCAGCACGGTTGAGCTGGCTCTGGAGGTGTGGGTGCGGAAGAGCCAGCCCTGAGAATGTGAGAGCAGGAGAGCTGCCCATGAGAGGATTCGGTAGCCTAGCTGGAGCAGTGCAGTGAGTTAATCCTGGTGGTACAGATAATGGAGACCGGTGTGCTCACTGACCGTCTCAGCTACCACCCAGGCCCAGATCCTCGGCTGAGTTGGCCCACCCCAACACCTATTTGCAAACAGTTGGGATTTGTGAAAGGGCTAGTCCTGCTGATCCAAAGCTGTAGGCTCTTCATGACACAGGGCAAGAATTGTTTCCTCCTTGTGCTTCCCCTGCAGACCACAGTCCCGAGCTCACTCTGTGAGGAGCTGCACAGATGTGATCATGGCATCTCCGATGCCCTCCACCTTCCAGTCACAGTCTGCCTGCTGGTTCAGAGTCTCAGGACAGTTTGAGCAGCTCAGCTTGAGTCAGAAGACTCATGGAGATCCAACCAAAGTATTGAAAGGTTTGTAGCTGGTCTCCAAATGCAGTCATGAACAGCATCTCTCACTTTGAGCTTGTTAGCATAGGTAAAGGTATGTGTTCCTCTCATCCCTGTTAGCAAAGGCCACTGTGCCTATTTTCCCTCCTCTTGATCCTATGTAGGCACTGTGACACTCTGTCAGCAGAACAACTGAGAACTGAGGCATTTGGAGGTTTCTCAGCTACAGTCTCAAAAACTCCAGCAGTCTCACCTCCCCCTTCTAGGAAGTGGTGGCCTCTGAGGTTTAAGAAAAGTGAAATTCACCCGGCAGTGGTGGCACACACCTTTAATCCCAGCACTTGGGAGGCAGAGGCAGGCAGATTTCTGAGTTCGAGGCCAGCCTGGTCTACAGAGTGAGTTCAAGGACAGCCAGGGCTATACAGAGAAACCCTGTCTCGAAAAAACAAAACAAACAAACAAACAAACAAAAAAAAAAAAGAAAGAAAAAAAAGTGAAATTCAGGGCTGGAGAAATGGTGCCATCATTTAGAGCATGGCTGCTCTTCCAGAGGTCCTGCATGGCAGCTCACACCTGTTTATAATGGTAGCCCCATGAGATCCATTGCTGTCTTCTCATGTGCAGACATGCATGCAGGACAAAAAATTCCATATACATAAAAGAGAAAGAAAGACAAAGTGAGGGGGGGTGAGCTTCAGGCTAGGTGACTGAATCTAGAAAGGCCACATGCCGGACAGACATTGTAGCCAGGATGCTCATTTAGAATGTTCCAGCTTCAGACATGAACAGCTAAAATCGGGGACATGAACTTCAACCTGTCAGCCTCAATGGTTTGCCAAGGGATCATTTGATCATGGGCTAAAGACACATGTTTCTAGTATAAGGTATTAGTGATTTCCAAAGGGGACCTTTCACAGTCTCCCAGATGTGTAGCTGTGGTAGATGGCTTTTGGACTTGGCAGTGGGAACTGTCAGTGGTGGTAATTGGCAGCCATTGTCTTTGAAAATCGAGGATCCCTCTCTTAGCATTTTTCTTCTCACAGGATTTTCTTGTCTCCGGAAGACAGCTCAAAGGCCAGTCTCTACATTCTACTACATATGCTTTCAGTAATCAGTGAAAATAGCCAGAATCAGGCTAAAGAGATGGCTCAGCAGTTAAGAACACTGGCTGTTCTTCCAAAGGTTCTGAGTTCAATTCCCAGCAACCACATGGTGGCTCACAACCATCTGTAATGGGATCTGATGCACTCTTCTGGTGTGTCTGAAGATAGCTACAGTGTACTCATATACATAAAATAAATATTTACAGAGAGAGAGAGAGAGAGAGAGAGAGAGAGAGAGAGAGAATAGCCAAAATCCCTTGGTTTGTCCTAACTACAGTCCTTCCTTGTAATAGGGTCAGCCCAGTGGGACATATCAACCATAGGATTGGTTTGGCCTCTACTGCAAATGGATCTCTGATCCACTTACCTTAAGGCCTTAGTCCTTGAGAATAACAGATAACCACACTCTCCTTGAAGCTAAGAGTGTGGGTGTAGCCAGAGTGAATTAACTCTACAGTTGTGTCTTCCCATATCCCTGAGCTCTGTGGAGGGAACCTGTAGACCCTTCCAGGAAGACTTTCTGTGATGGCAATTCTTTTTTTTTATTTTTATTTATTTTGGTTTTTCGAGACAGGGTTTCTCTGTGCAGCCCTGGCTGTCCTGGAACTCACTCTGTAAACCAGGCTGGCCTCAAACTCAGAAATCTGCCTGCCTCTGCCTCCCAAGTGCTGAGATTAAAGGCCTGTGCCACCATCGCCCGGCTATGTGATGGCAATTCTTAGTTGTCAACTTGACTATGTCTGGAATTAACTAATACCCCAAAAATAGAGAGCACACCTATGAGAGATTTTTGCTTAAACTGAAATGGGAAGATCCATTTCTAATCTGGATCTTTGAGGTAGGAAGACACATCTTTAATCCAGATCTAATCTGGGCCAGACCTTTAGCTAAAAGTTAATATCAAAGGACATGGTAGAGGGAAGTTTTGTTCTTTGCCTGCTTGCTCTCTCCTTTCTAGCAAGTCCATTCCTGCACTGGCATTAGAGCCCACTTCTTCAGGGTTCCAGTGTAAAAGACCAGCTGAGACATTCAGCCTTCTGGACTAAACAACTACTGGATTCTTGGATTTTCCATTCATAGTCACATAGTCAGCCATTGTTGAATTAGCTGGATTGCAGGCTCTAACCATTACACTAGAGAACACTGACTAATACACCCAAAGCAGACATTGCCACTACCTGAAAGGCTTGGGTCCCAAAACCCTGACTCCCTAGTCAAGAAAATATAAAGGACAGACATACAGACACATATAAAATGAAACTGTGATAAAGTGCAGTTCTCTACCTGGCACAACTGGGAACCTTAACATGTTTATTATGTTCAACACAGATGGAAAGATTGGCCAGTAGGAGGTCTCCATAGATGAGCAGTCTCAGGTTGTAAATGTGACACCCTCCCCACCTTCGGGGAGCGTAGGCCAAGAGAGCAAAGGAAGCAGAGACAGACAGTGGGTACTGAAGCCCTGTGAGTATGTAAGGTGAAGATACACAGGGACCGGCAAGGTTTATATAATTTGGGGGAACTGAGGGTAAGAGCATCCAGGAGAGGCAAAGGTCATTGACTGAGGGCTTTAGAGTCCTGAAATCATTAGTATGGGGAAGCATTTCAGGAATCTCAGATGCTAGTTGAACGGGAGAAAAGAAATAGAACCTGTAATCTAACTAAAGATATGTGACATTATGCATGTAGAGGTGTTGGGGGGTGGGGGGTGTGAACGCCCCAGACAAGGTCAGAGAAGGGGAGACCCTGCCAATCAAAGGAGTCATTTGCATGTAATTATAAAAAACAATCCACTCTAATCCAGCTAATCACTGGCACTGGTGGTCTTGGTCTGTTCCCATCCCAGTACATAGCCCGAGACCATGTGTTTCTCCTAGCCAACAGCTCTCCCACAAACACCAGCTCTACCTCTCCAGAGCTCCAAGATCTCTCTCCATCCCAGCAGCCAGCTGCAGCTGAAGTGCTCCACACTTCCAAGTTCCCACCACTGCGGGTGCGCTCTCCCCAACCCTTGCAATCCTCTATGATTACCTCTCCCCCGGAGCCCCGTCCTTGGTTCCAAAGTCCTGGTGAATTCCAGCCCTGCTATACTCTTTCCCTCTGACCCACTTGAGTTGCCAAGAATGGAAAACACCAGACAATTTTAGTTTAGAATCAACAGATGACACAACCCCTGAGTGCGGAATCTATCGTCCTAAACTCAACTATTCTATGTTGGAAATCTTCCGCTGGCAGAACAGTTCTTGGTCTACGTCTTGCCCCTCTCCATCCTGCCTCACCGTACAAAAAGGCTGTTCCTTCCTCCCATGCCCCTCTTCCTCTCTCGAATCTGGAAAGCCTGCCTCCTCCTTTTCACCTTGCAATTGGCTTCTTGTCATCTTTATTATCCAATCAATTCATTAGGAGAAAATTCTGCTACAGTTCTCCATTATGCACCAAACTCCAGAAGGCTATCCAGCCAGTGTGGCAGACTTTGACCTTAATTAGCAGGGTTTTCCCACAGGAAACAACAGGAGGGAAACTGCAGTTGCTAGTCTTTGCACACAATGATCAATATTCATAAACACTCAAGATCTGACCTGTGGGGAATGCTTTGCTATCCCTCTCAGACCAACCTATGTATGCGAGTGATAGCTTTGTCAACTTCCCATTGGTCAATTGGCCTTGGAGTTCTAGACAAGCTGTGCTCATGTTAAAATACACATCCACTCAGGACTTCCTGCACTCAGGGCTTCCTCGGCTCCCTACAAACTATGATGCAGGGGAGTTGAAGAGCTTGAAGAGCTGTAAAGTTGCAGAGTAAGGTAGAGAAGAGTGGCGGTGATGGCCATGCCTTTAGTCCCAGCACTTGGGAGGCAGAGGCAGGCGGATTTCTGAGTTCGAGGCCAGCCTGGTCTACAGAGTGAGTTCCAGGACAGCCAGGACTACACAGAGAAACCCTGTCTCAAAAAACAAACAAACATTAAAAAAAAAGTGGCAGGAAGTGGCAAACAGCTCTGGAGTCAGAACAAGACCAGCTGTTGTGAAGCCCAACTGTCCCCAGGTGTTGTAGAACACCTGTCCTCTAAACATAGCAGCCACCACTGTCTTCATCTGAGCAGCTGTGACTATTTATAGGGCCCGTCAAGATGGAGCCCATTCCTTCCTGCCCATTTGTTGCTCTGCCAGAGGTCTCCTGGTCTCTGGAGGTACTAGAGAAGTGGCTCTCAGTCTGTGGGCTGTGTCCCTTTGTGGTCAAATAACCCTTTCATGGGGGCCACCTAAGACTGTCTGAATATCAGATACTTAATTATGATTCGTAACAGCATCAAAGTTAGTCATGGAGTAACAAGGAAAATAATTTCATGGTTAGGGTTATCACATGAGAAACTGTATTGAGTCGTCTCAGCATCAGGAAGGCTGGGAATCACTGTACTAGAGTCCAGACAGGGTGGAAGAACTGGAGTCTGGGTTAGGGTCTATCTATGCAGCTATGGAGCTGTCATTAGCCACGTTAGGGTGAGACTTTAGTGAAGGAGGTGTTTAGGGTATCACTCACACTTCTGTAAGTAATCATTCATCCATTCTCCTGTAAAACCAATAAAATCATTAATTCACCAAGTTGGACCTTGGTAAAATCATTACTTTTGTGTATCATTGGTGTCCTATCTTGGTTTTTTTTTTTTTTTTTTTTTTTTTTTTTTTTTTTTTTTTTTTTTTTTGGCTTTTTGAGACAGGGTTTTTCTGTGTAGCCCTGGCTGTCCTGGAACTCACTCTGTAGACCAGGCTGGCCTCGAACTCAGAAATCCGCCTGCCTCTGCCTCCCAAGTGCTGGGATTAAAGGCGTCCTATCTTGTATCCTAAGGAAAAGTTCATGTAACATCAGGGCTGGCTCACCTTGAAGATGCTATTCCGGGGCAGGCATCCAGGGGCAAGGAAAGAAGATAACACACCAGCTGTGTCCACCAACATATAATTTATTTCCATTTGTCTTTTTGGCTCCCTTGATAACATTAGCAGGACTCCTCCTGAGCACCCAGTCATCCTGACCCCCACTCAGGACAGGGGCTGGCTGGGTGGCCATCTACTTGGATAGTACAGGAGGAGACAAGGACTGGAGTACTCTATGTGAATTACAGAGGTCTCATGGGGAGCCAGTGGGGCTTATTACAGTGACTGTGTTCATTAAGTCCTCCAACTCATGCAAAGGTGGGCTAGGAGGTGTGTGCTCACCGTCAAAAATATCCTTGGTTTCATCCTCCTCACTTCCTCTGTCCTCCTCCTCTTCTTCTTCTTCCTCTTCTTCTTCCTCTTCCTCCTCCTCCTCCTCCTCTTCACTGCCCTCACCCTCTTCAATATTCACCACTTCCTTGGACTTGGAGGATCTAGAGCCCAGACTGGCACTGGAGATCACAGAGGGCCTGACTTCTGACAGGTTCATGTTAGGTGTCTGTTCCTGGCCTAATCCAGAATCCCGAGGGCTGAGCAGTTGGCGAATTGGCAGCTCAGGGCGGAAGGAGAGGTGGGACTCTAGAGACTGGTCCTGATCTGTGTCACCAGTAAGCTCCTGTTGCATGGAGGTGGGTTCTGTGCTATGATAGGAGGTGCCAACATGGGAGACACTATGTGGAGAGGCTCCTGACCTGGAGGCATGTCTTAAGGCCTGCCGTGCCAACTCAGCTTCTTCCAACTTACGCAGAAGACAGGTCCAGTTGATGTCCGAGGACAGGCGGATGTGGGTGCCCTTCACCTTCTTGAAACCCAGAAAGATGTCCATGAGAACCTCAGTGATGGGAAAGGAGATGAAGCCAAGTTGCTTATTGAGGCTTTCCTCAAACTTGTACTTGCAGATAAGCAAGGAGACTGCCTGCTCAACCAAGAAGTTAGTGAGTTCCTCAAACCACGGATTAGAGATGTAGGACAAGCTGGACATAGACGAGATGGAGGGCAAAGGCTTCCTCTTCGAAAACTTGGTGTTGGGGCTCTGTGCAACAGCCAAGGAGAGAAAAGGAGACGTTTAACCCTTGCCATCCCCCTGCTGCCCTGTGACATCATATTGCTACACCCTCCTTGGCTGTTGAGCCGATCCTCCCGTTACAGTCAGGGAAGCCACACTCATCACACCAGGATACAGACCTGCTACATCTACCCTACCGTAATATTCACTCTGTGTGCCTCACCTGTCAGGTCTAGAGCAGAACCCAGTAGCCTGAGCAGGCTGCACTCCTGAAAGCTTGCACAGCAGCTTGTGTTCAGAAGGAATTATATTTGAGCCCTGATGATGGTAGGTTGAGAGATGTCCAGAGACCTCCAAGGGTCAGGTCATTTATGTTTTCATACATACTTCCTGACCAATGTTCCCTTTATGGAGCAGAAAGACTAGAGAGTCCTAAAGCTAGATTAGAGGACACTTGACCTTAGAATTTTTGCCTCTTGGCAAAAACTCCTATCCAGCTGAGTGGTGGCAACAGCAGTGCCAGCAGCTGCAGCAGCTGTGGAACGTGCCTTTAGTTAATCCCAATACTCAGGAGGCAAAGCCAGGCAGATCTCTGAGTTCCAAGCTAGTCTATTCTACAGAGTGAGTTCCAGAACATCCTGGGCTACACAGAGAAATTCTGTCCTAAAAGGCAAGCAAGCAAACAAACAAACAAAAAAACCCAAACCATGACAGCCAGGGCTACACAGAGAAACCCTGTCTCGAAAAAACAAACAAAACAAAACAAACAAAAAAAAAAACAAAAACAAAACAAACAAACAAAAAAAACCCCAAACCATTAAAAAGCTCATATCCATGAGAGAAGTGTGGGAGAGCCTCTGAGGTTCACAAAACAAAACAAAATACCACCAACAAAAACTCTGAATTGCAGGCATGGTGATACGTGCCTGTAACCCCAGCATTTGGGAGGGTGGGAGGCAGACGCAAGAGGACCATGAGTCCAAGGCCTTCCTCTACTATATAATGAATTTGAGACTAGCCTGAGATTTGTGACACCCTGTCTCAGAAAAAAAGGAAAAGAAAAAGAAAAAAAAATCAGGGTAAAAAATAGCCTTTATTAATCTTTGACAACATCTGGAAACTGGAAACAGATGGACTAGGATACCTGATCCCCAAGTAGCTTATATCTACCTCAGAAGTATTCTGCAATGCAGGGCAAGAGACCTTATCCTTGGGCACCTGCCAGTAATAATGGCTACTAGAAGTGGTGGATAAAGGGGCCCCTTCCCTTCAAATGTTCCTCTAAGACCTTCAGCCCTGCCCTTGAGGACACCTCTGGACACAGTGAAGGAGGGGAAGTGGAAAAGCTTTTTCCCAAAGAAAGGAACGGGGGGAACATAGGGAAAGGGAAATGGGAATGAAGATGGCAGGGGGAGGCAAGACGGTGCTGGACTGGGCCCCTGAGATGTCTCTGGCAGGAGGCCACCTCCACTCTGATCCCAGGGGCAGGCAAGGTGAGGTGCAGGCCATGACAGGGCTGAGATATATGGTTGTAGTTTGAGGCCATAGTTTGTTTCTGCAATTTGGGGTCAGAGTTAGGGGGCTCCTGCATGGAGTGGAATGAGGGGATAGGAACATTAGAGACTTCTGTAGGTGTCACCTTGAGCCTGAATCTGGTAGCCATCTGGACGTTAGATGGGGAGTCCCTTCTGCCCCTGCTTTTTTTTCGAGATGTCTTAGGGCTGGGGGCTGTGGTGGGAGAATCACAAGGCTCTCCCCTAACCTCCCTGTCGGTGGGTATGGAAGCCTTAGAGCTGGGCTGCAGAAGATCGGAGTTTCCAGGCAGCACTGGAGTGGCCTCTGAGGTAACAGGGAAGAGGGGGAAGCCATTGTGGCGGCAGGCATGGCTAAGCTTGTCTACAGCCTGGCTGACCACACGCTGCAGGGCAGGAAGGAGACGATGCTCAGCCAGGAAGTCCAGGGTACGATGGGGTTCCCTGAGTGGACAATAGGTAGGCAAGTTGAAGGATGTTGGTTGGTTCAGCAGTGACTTCATCTCCTTGTTTAACTCTTGTCTGAGGAAAATGATCTCCTGTTCTCCAAGTCCCAATTCTGAAGTTTCAGGGCTGACTGAGCCAGAACCCAGTAGCCCAGAGAACCAAGACAGGGGCTGCTCCCGGGTCCACTGACTGCTGGTCTGGCTGCCCAGTGAGTCCCACAGCAGGGAATCCCTCTGTGAGCAGGGTTGATTTAGGACTTTCTGCAAAGAGAAAGAAAGGCTGAAAGGTGTCCATCCAGGCCTAGTCCTGGCCCCTAAGCTCAAGCCCACCCTCTGCCAGCCTCAGCCATGTCACCAGATCTCACCCCTTTGTTTTCCAGTCGTAGTAGCCTCTTGAGGTTTTTCTCAAGCAGGAGTTTGTCCCTCATAGGTGGCAGTGAGCCTATGCCTCTGGCACCCAGAACACTGTCTTGGCTGTGAGACCCCAGCCATCCAGCTGTGATGCTGCTATGGGAGTCAGACATGGAGCTGGAACAAGATGGGTAATTGTTTGGGTGCCCAGCACACAGGGTGGGCCGAGCACGGTGCCGATGCACAGTGTTGACGCTGGGTCTGGCTCGAGACCGATGCCTACCACTTGGCACCTCCACTGGGTCTTGTATATCCACCAGTGGCACTCCAGCCTCTGTCTTCATGGCAGCCACACGTTCTGTTGCCTGCTCCACAACTGTCTGCAAGCTGTCCAGTACCCGACCCTCCGTGAGGAAATCCAGGAAGCCAGCAAATGCCCGAGGGTGCCTAATGTTTTGCTGGTGGCCCTGGCGCTCTGAATATGGGTTCATTGATGGTAGGTGTGGTACATGCCCGAGCTTGCAGGGTGGCCTCATTTCTGGCAACAGATGCTTCTTAGGCAGCTGCATTTGAACAGAGAGGTTTATCATAACGGGCAGGATGCCCTGCAGTGGGTGAGGAGCTATCTCTGCAGTCCTCCCAGGGTGCCATCAGCAGCTGGTTGGTACTGAACAATGGAAAACCTTTTTTCAGGCTTGATGCCGGGATTAAACCCAGGGTCTTGAACATGATATGCAAATGTTCAACCACTGAATTGCATTTAAAAAATTATTTAAACAATTATTTATGGGTGCATGTATGTGCATCGCAGGGCAGGTGTGGCAGTCAGAGGACAGTTTGGTATAACTGGTTCTCTCCTTTTATTATGTGGATCTTGGGGATGGACTGATCATCCCCAAGTCAGATCATCAGTCTTGACTCAAAATGCCTTCACCCACTAACTACTTCACCAGCCCTGAACTGTGTTTTAGAATCAGGTAATTCTGGGTTTGAATATTCCTAGCTCTGTACCTTCAGGATGTGTGATTATGCTCACAACAGCCCTTCTTGAGTGCTTCTCTGCAAAGTACAGGCCTATCAGGGTTTCCCTGAAGGTTCCCAATGCCTACGTTTCATATATGCCAGCCCTAGCTGGGAGCCCGAAAGTGGAATTCTGTGTTCATGGTATGAAAGGGCAATTACGAGAGCCCTGCGCCCTCTCTGGAGAGCCCTCCTCTGTCTCTAGCACAGGCTTACACTGTCTTCACTGCTGCGCAACAGTTGAGGACTCGAGCCTGTGTCTCAGCTTGAGTCCTGCGTGCTCCTTCTCAGGGCTCCTGGTCAACCCAAGTACTATCTGGGGCCAAGGGGAGTGGGAAGTGAGTGATAGGGCCCAGCAAGCAGGCATAAGGGAAGGAGAAGCTACAATAAGGATTTCACCAGGTGACCCAGTGACATCAGCTGGACATGAGAAAGCAGTGGCAAGTGCTGGGTCAGCTGGATATACTTACCCGAGTCACATATGTGCTATGAGCAGCCTCGTCGTCAGCCAGATATCCTGAGTGGTGGCGGCACCTCGCCATGATGTGGATAATTAAATTTGTTTTCTGCTTCCTTTTTCAGGTCCCACAGCACAGGTGCAGACTCCTCTGTATGGGGCGGGGAGAGGAAGTAAAGGTAGGTCCAGGCCTCCAGGGGCCCCTCATTCCCTGTACTTGTGTCCTTCAGACATCCCGTTCCCTGTTTGGACCAGTCACTCATCTGTGGACATTCCCAAGTCGTTGCCTTTTCTTTGCAGCTGTGTCTGGTTTGAAGTGTGTGTCCAGACTTCCTTTTTTCAGACCAGAAGCACCCTGGAGCCCCCAACCTGCTTACCAGAGTCTCTGATGTGCTTCTAGGGGTTCGCTCACTCAGCACCCTTTAAAGCTCTACCGCACAGTGCACTGGAATCCTACCCCCGCAGCCACCCAGGATGCTCGTTTACATACCTCATCCTGATTGGCTAGAATCTGGCCTCTCATTCACTATCCTCCCCGACACAATGGTTGGGGGAGGGGCCCAGATTGGCTCCTCCCCCACCCACTGGATTTTCTGTCAAGCCAGGCAAGTAGTGCTTAGGGGTGATTATAGATACCGCTTTATTCAACCAAGAAGTCTGAATCTGGGGCTTGTTTCTCTAATCCTCAGGGCAAAAGCGATAGGCTCAACTTGTGATTCAAACTCCTTCCTCAGCTCATTCCTGAACCTCTTACTCCGTTGGCTTCCTCTTAGAGTCCCTTTTCCTCATCGATGCAGTGTGGATTAGCCCGCATCTTTCTTTTCAAACGAAGAGACCTGGTTTTCTGCACAGTCTAGCTCCTGTCCCTGCTTTTTCTTGCTGATGTGACTTAGCCCCTCAACAGCAGCTCCTCAAAATGGAGCTGAGCAGCCTTCCACAAGTGAGTATTACAGCACACTCTGCACCTTAGAGAAGCTCCGTATAAACTCACCTCTACCATTCTTCCCCCTCCATCCTAGAAAGCCTGTCGTTGCCAACATATCCACAGCAAGTCCATCCTCCACTGCCACGTTGTTTCTTTCTTATCTAACAGCTGCACTTCTGTAGGGCAGGAATCAAAGCAGTGAGACCTAATTCCTAATAACTCCGTTCCTGATACAGTAGGTGCTTAATAGTTTTCTCTTCCCAATCTGTGGTTCTTAGGGCCCCATGGCCTCAAGGCCTCTGGCCTTTCCAAGAGCAGCTTCTCAGAGGGGCCCAGTGGCTGAAAGACACCCGATGGCTCAGCGATCACTATGATCAGACACAGCAGTGTTTATGCCAAGAATTTGGCTGAAGGGTTCTCCAAGGCCTCTAACCCTTACAAAGCATCACCAGGTACTGTTACAATCAAACTCTTTCCCTTCTGCCCGTGATGCAGGGATCAGATAGGAGTGATGAAACCAGGGCAAGTCAGGCTCTAACCTGTAGAGAAGAGCTCCTGCTCCATCTCTCTCATGAACCTTCAGGTTTCTTGGCTCTAAAACAGTACTAAATTACCAATATCATGGGCTTGAACCAAGAAACAGACATCCTATAATGAAAACCCAAGACAAGCTGGGGCTGCTTCTCAGTTGGCAGAATACTTGCCTAACATGCATAAAGTCTTTGGTTTAATTCCTGTGCCACAGAAACCAGGTGTGGTAGCACATACCTGTAGTTCCAGCACTGAATAGGTGGAAGCTCTAGGATCAGAAGTTCAAGGTTAGCCTCAGCTGATTGAATAGTGAGGTCAGCCTGGTATACTTAAGACTGTTTCATAGCCTTAAGACTGTTTAAAGGCGGTGGTGGCGCACGCCTTTAATCCCAGCACTTGGGAAGCAGAGGCAGGTGAATTTTTGAGTTTGAGGCCAGCCTGGTCTACAGAGTGAATTCCAGGACAGCTACACAGAGAAACCCTGTCTCGAACTCCCCCCACCCCAGACTGTTTCAAAACAGTATCAAGACAGCTACATTACATGTCTGTCACCATGGTGATTGTAGGTAAGTCATAGGTAAGAAAACTTACTGGACAAAGTCCAAAACTGAGGTGATGGATGTAAATGTTTCCTTAAGCTCAAGGTGAAAATGAACTAGTGCTTTCTCAAGTAAATCCGCTGGTTTTCTTGTTTAGAGCTTTTGCCAAGAAAAAGCCTCCCTTTAGGAGAATCAGTGAGGAACAGACTGTTTGAAACAAAAGAAGAGAAACATTACAAGAATGAAATAACTTGGCATCATCTTTGAGTGATGGAGAAGGGTAGGTGGCTGGTTTTTTCTTAGAAAAAAAAAATAATGGAAGGACAATATACTGCCCAGAAACTTAGCAATAGTAAACACTGGGGAATTTTTCTTGAGTATTTTTCTCCTTTTTGCCATTAAAAATTACAGTTCAAAAATTTAAAAAAAAAATTTGAGCTAGAGAGACTGGTTAAGAAAGCTTACTGTTCTTGCAAAGGACTGAAGTTCCGTTACCAGTATGTGTTCACATTGTGGATCACAACCATCCTGTGCCCTTTGCTGGTCTCCGCAGATAGGTGTGCGCACGCACCCACGCACACACTACATACACACAAAGTACATGTGTATATGTATATGTGTATATGATGTACATGTATACACACACACATACACACACACACACACACACACACACACACACACACACACACACGAACAAAAATAAAATAAGATTTGCAGAGCGTTTGCAGGACACTCAGACACCTCTAGGTGGCGAGAACAATGGCGGCGTGCAGTCGCATTTAGGCGTGCGCGTCGGGGTGGGGCCTCGGCAGCGTTCGAGGGCGGGGTCTGGATGCTCCAACCCATTCCCTCTGGTCTCCAGCCAGGGTTTGGCAGCCATGGCTTTTCCCCGCGTGCGGCTGGTTGTCACCGCTGATGACTTTGGCTATTGCCCGCGGCGCGATGAGGGCATCGTGGAGGCCTTCCTGGCAGGAACTGTGACCAGCGTGTCACTGCTGGTCAACGGCACAGCCGCAGAGAGCGCGGCCGAGCTGGCCCGCAGGTGAGGGCGGTCCCCTACAGGACCCGGCGGGTTTAGGGGCTCCCGCTCGGTGGCAGCCGGTGTTCGCTCTCGCGCTCCGCCCGTAGGCACAGCATTCCCACGGGTCTCCACGCCAACCTGTCTGAGGGCCGTCCGGTGGGCCCGGCCCGCCACAACGCCTCGTCGCTCCTCAGCCCGGAAGGCTTCTTTCTCGGAAAGATGGGATTTCGGGAGGCCTTAGCGGCTGGAGACGTTGCTTTGCCCCAGGTGCGGAGGCGTGACTGCAGGGGGATACTCGTCTTGATCTTCAAATCTCAGCCTAGAGGGTATCAAGGAAGTTGTTGGGTCAAAAGCGGGTGCTGGGTATACTCTCTAGTTCAAAGACTGGGACAGTCGTATCGTGGCACCAGACGGAGCTCCTAGTTTTGCGGGTGCTACCGAAAGCTCAAGATGTCTGTGCCCCTCCCCTCAGGTGCGGGAGGAACTAGAAGCTCAACTCAGCCGCTTCCGGGAGTTGTTGGGCAGGTCTCCCACTCACGTGGACGGTCACCAGCACGTGCATGTGCTCCCAGGTACGTGGCTTGATGCGCCCAGGTCGAGGGTGGGGCCGGGGGCTTCTTTCCAGGGTTGGTGGAAGGTAGATGGAGACGCCCCTCCGCGCCCACCCCTCTGAGCAGGCGTGTGTCAGGTGTTCGCCGAGGCGCTGCAGGCGTACGGGGTCCGCTTCACACGGCTGCCGGCAGAACGTGGCGTGGGCAGCTGCGCGTGGCTTGAAGCGCCAGCGCGCGCCTTCGCCTGCACGGTGGAGCGCGATGCCCGGGCCGCCATCGGCCCCTTCTCTCGCCACGGCCTGCGGTGAGCACCAGCCTCCCCAACTCCATCCAATCCTGCCGCATCCCCATAGGTCCCAGTTTTGGTTGGTTTTTCTCAAATCTCCCCCTCCCCACCCCCACCCCCAAAGTTAGGAGTTGACCTGCTGTCCTGCTCCACCCTCTACTTAGCCCGACCTCAGGCAACATCTCTGATATCCTGGCACTCACAGGTGGACCGATGCCTTTGTGGGCCTGAGCACTTGTGGCCGGCATATGTCTGCTCACCGAGTCTTGGGGTCACTGGCGCGGGCCCTGGAAGATATCCCTGCTGGCCACGCCCTGACTGCCGAGCTGATGGCACATCCCGGATACCCCAGTGTGCCTCCAGCAGGGGGCTGCGGTGAGGGCCCAGATGCATTCTCTTGTTCTTGGGAGAGGCTGCATGAGCTGCACGTTCTCACAGCACCCACTTTGCGGGCTTGGCTGGCCCAAAATGGTGTGCAGCTCTGTGCCATAGACGACCTGGATTCCAAAAGGCCGGGGGAAGGGGTCCCCTTGTGAGACAACTCTGGAACCTTTCCTGGAGCCTTTCCCATTCTGACACCGAAGGCCAGCTACAAACTGCCTATCACTATGGAGGAAGGCCAGGGCTTAAAGCTCCAGTTCAGCCAGGCCTTAGAGCAGGGTCTGACTTCCTAGAGTGAAAAGCCACTAATCCCGTTCCGGGGTCCTCTAAACTGAGTAGAAAGCCAACCTTGGCAGCGCTGCCTGACTGCAGGCAGGCCCAGTCTAATATCCAGACATAAGGTCAGCTGAGCATTTATTTGGTGCCAGTTCATGTTGCAATTATAACCACTTGTTTAAGAACAGTGGGAAGAAGCTGGTGTGTTAATAAAATAATGTCTTTCAGATTTGGCTGGTTTATAAAGTGTCCAGGTATCCTTCAGAGAAATAAGAGTGGGCACAGAGAATTCCTTGGAGGCTCAGACCAAGATATGCAAAAACATCTCCACATCCAATTCTGCACATGTTTACATGTTTTAAATTTTTTTTTTGTTTTTGTTTTTTTTTCGAGACAGGGTTTCTCTGTGTAGCCCTGGCTGTCCTGGAACTCACTCTGTAGACCAGGCTGGCCTCGAACTCAGAAATCCACCTGCCTCTGCCTCCCAACTCAGAAATCCACCTGCCTCTGCCTCCCAAGTGCTGGGATTAAAGGTGTGTGCCACCACCGCCCGGCTTTAAATTTTTTAGTTAAAAAAAATTACATGCACTTGTGTTGGGGGAGTAACATGCACGCCATGATACTTGTGTTGTTTTGAGATGGTATCTTACCACATTGACCAGACTGGCCTGCAAGTCCTAGATCTCGTGGATCCACCACCACTGACTAGTTGAGACTGCAAGCATGAACCACCGTGCCCTAGCCATGCCTACATTCTTTTCATTCTTACGGGAGGGGAACAGAAGATTCTGCTCTGGGGAGGCACATGATAAATTGTTATTTAAAAAGAGGTTATCTGGGGGAGAAGCAGCAAGATGGGCTCAGTTGATAAAAATACTTGACTTTGATCCCTGGGACTCTGGTGGAGGTAAGAACTAACGTCTAAAAGTTGCCCTCACTCTGGCTGCCATAAGCCCACACAGACACACACATACTATAGAAGTAGTTTTAGTTGTCTTTTTTGGGGGTTGTACGTAAGCCTATCGGGGGACAGATGAAAAGAGGAGCTGCTAGCTTAGAGGAGTGTTTATCTTTTCCCAGGAAAGTAGTAGTCTGCTGAAATGAGTAACGAGGACTGTAGCTGCATCTGACGTATGGATGCTCTGTAGGCAGTAGGGAGTGGAAGGGAAGAACAGCCTCACGCCCTTTCCGAGGACGGAAAGCAGATGGAATGCCACATGCTCCTCTTTTTGGTAGTGGGGACTGAGCCTGTGGTTTCACACATGCATGCTCGGCAAGACATTTGGGCTGTCTTTGACACTCATCATATTGCCAGTGATGACACTGAGCTGGTTTTCCTGCCTCCATTTCCCAGTGCTGGGACTGCAGGTGTGCACCGTCACTCCCAGGTAACTTGGTTTTAGGATTAAGCCCAAGGCTTCCTATCAACTAAGCTACACCTTCAGCCCTTACCCACCCTGGTCCCTCACTACAGACGTAGAAGTGGGAGCTGTAGAGCAGGGCTTTGAATTTGACATGACCTACATCTATCCTGCAATTGGGGGACTGGGAGGAAAGGACGCTCTCATTTGGCCTGATGAGACATTGCGGCTTTCTGAAGGGATGACTCTTGCTCCTCCTCTCTTGCCTTCATTCCCTCGACAGGCTTCAGTCTGTTATAACCTTCCTGGACCTTGGCTTGGGCAGGTTCAATACTGCAATGTCTGTGACCGAGTTTCCTATTCACTTCCTCATGTTTCGAGAGACAGCTCCTTGGAGTGGAGTGCTACAGTGGGATGCTCAGAAGGCTTTGCTGAGTTCTGCTCTGCTGGGATACTGCCCAGCTTACAAATGGAAAATCAGTGTGATCTAGGCCACACTGGAGGAAAAGGAAGGTCCTCTGGAAGCTTCCTTCTCTGGACCTTGAGCATAGCACTGGGTATATGGTCTGTACTGCCTAGTTTCCCAGGATTGCTGTCTTGAGTCAAGAACTCAACTGTATAGTCAACCAGGAAATGCCATTTACCAGGCATAGCCTGGGCTGGGCACCATGCTGCAGTCAGTCTCTTCCTCAGCTTTACTCTGGAGGTAGTGCTGTTTGCTCACACTGGACATGTGCAGGGCAGGAAAAGCCAAACTGACTTCACCCTTGACTACACTGCACAGCATGTGTGGGGACACATCTTATAGGGCTAGAGAAAATGGCATACCAAATAAAAGGTGAGTGCCTTATAAGCTGCTTATTTGGCAGTGAGGAAGCTGTGGGCCTTTGGCTACAGGAGCCTTGGGGAATAAAAGGTAAGGATAGAGGTGGGACTTAGGAACTACATACTCGCTTGAAACATGATAGGGAGGGATAGTAAAGTGGGCTAAGGAAGGAGTATGCTTGGGAGTTCGAAGCCAGCAGTGCCCCAGGAATGTCTGGAAGCAAAGGTAAAATGTCAGAGGGCATTCCCACAAGATCTGCAGACACAACTGAGGAGGTACACCTGATTACATCTGGTGCCCACACGTCACAGGCCTGGTTAGTGCTGTGCCCAACTGAGGTTACTGCTGTAGTGCCTTAGCAGTAGCTATCTGGGGACCCTAGTGAGTCTCCAGATAGGACTATGATTCAAGGAAATGGCCTAAGATACATTAGTCTTGAGTTCTGAGACCTTGATCAAACCTCTTCTTGTTCTTCTCAACTTTGCTATATGAAGTTCATACTTCCTTGGGGCTACAAGGATGGAAGTGACGTGTCAGTGTCCTTGATGTCTATAGGATCTCTGAGATTTTCCCAGTGTTGACCCCCATCTACTCCTACCTAGCAGACAGAACCACCTGCATGCCTCTTTTAGAGGCTGAGAAGTGTCAGAAAGATCAGAAGCCCAGTCACTATTCTCTAGACTCCAAATAGGCCCCCAGCAATGCCCATCCCCAAAGAAACCCATACACCCAATCTAGTGTCTGAGAACATTTTTATTAAGGACAGAATGGGGTCACAGCATCTTAGAAAGCCTATTCTCTGCCATTGTGGAAAGAGCAGGACGAGGTCTGGGCACTAAAAGGAAGGGGGGGGGGGGATGTGAATTCCTGAGCCATCTTGGGTCAGGCGTGGGTGGCGGGCTGCTCCACAGGTCTCCCTGCCAGCTTGCTCAAAGCCTGCTCAGGGCAGGGCTGGAAAGGACAGGGCATGCAAGCCCAGAGGGCCACCAGTGACTCCAAGCCAGGCCTTTGCTGCCGGGGCTGAGTCCCTGCGAGGGGCTGCTGGCCTAAGAGTATCCTTCCGTGGTGAGCAGAGAGCAGTGATGGGTACCAGGCAGGCAGAGCTAAGCAGTGAGACAGCTAGACTGTCTCTAGATTCAGAAAAGCAACATCAACAAAATGGTGGTTGGTTTGGACAATTCTGACAGAGTTTGGAATTTTATACAAATCTGAATGTGAGTGAAAGAAAATCCATTGTCACTTTTCTGCCAATGAAGAGACAGACGTAGAAACACAGGCCCAGGGCTCTAACCATCCTGGGCATAAGGAAGTCTCCAGAAACCTGCTCCATGCATACCTAGAACTAAAGCATAGTTCATGTATGCACCACAGGAGCCAAACACTTGGAAAACTAATAGTGTTACACTGCCTGAGAGGACATGTCTCACTTCTTTATAAGCAAACCCAGAGCTGTCTTCCGAGTCTGTGAGTCTAGGTAGCCCCGAAGTTATAGAACTAAGGTTAAAGCAGAAAGCAAGGGTTTTTTGAGGCAATCTCCACAGGATCTAGACCCCTAGTAGCAGAAGTGAGTTGGTGAACACAGGCTGTCAGCTTCCTCAGGGAGTCACTACTGCTTTAAGGACAGTCCCACTTCCCTTGAAAAAACATTAACATTCAAATCTTGACAGAGTTCATTTGATGATAAATTCTAAGCTCAAATTTTATTTCTACAAAAAAAAAGGCAATCAAAACAATATAAAAACACATTGAGAGGATATTGAGTGAGTTTCAAGTGGAGCTTGACTGGAAGGGCTTTGAGTCCAGAGGGAGGGGAAAAGCCATCCTGTTCCTGGGCTGCCCCAGCAGCTGCTCTGAGGAAGAGGCAGAGGCCACCATGGCTGACCCTGCCAAGGGTAAACCGTGAGGGAGGCAGTGGTGGCCTGCTGTGCCGAGGAGTGAGAGCTCCATGGCACATTCTCTCAGAGCTTGGTGGTAGAGAAGCTGAAATTTCAAAACAATATTCTAGCTTTTTTGCTTTGTAAGTGATGACCAGGTCTTCTACCACAGCTGCGGGAAGGACTGCTGACTGTCAGCCTTTCTGGAGAGAAAGTCATCACACAAGTGCACTGTATTCTCTGCTGGCAGACCTTCCCTCCAAGGTCACCACAAACCTGGTGTAACAGGGTTCCCTCCAAAGACCCAGCACAGCCTGACCACAGATACGGAACAAGGGGCCTGTCTGTTGAGTCTATTACTGTGGAAACCCTTTGCTAAGATTTTATGTAAAGATGGCTTCCCTTTGCATGGATGGTCCTTTGGGGCAGGGTATTGATACTGTTTTATAATTTTTTAAAGACATCAATAAGCTGGTATGGGGGACTTGAGTTATTAATTCCCACAGGCAGTGTGGCACAGAAGAAAGTCACCAGCGCTGCCGCGGTCTGTGTGGGAAGCCGGGGGCTTGGTGTGGAAGTGGGAATCGAAGGGGGAGGGGAGGAAACCACAACCTTTTTCTTTAAACCTTCTGGGCTAACTGCAACTTTGAGTAAATTTGGGCAAGAAAAGAAATGCCATTCTTTTGAAGTAGACTAAAGCAGTGATTTTTAAAACAAAGCAAGCAGAACTAGAACATCTGAATTTTTTAATCCTTCTTTACAGGTTACCTAGACCACTTTTGATTAAGAAAACTGTAGAAAGTTAGTAACTGCCACAAGCAGACGCCAGTTGGTGGCACGTGTCAATTTCCACAGAGTCCTGCTTTGCGGGGTGTCTGAATGCACTGCTCGGGGTCTCTGCTCAAACTTGCTGGAATCACTCATGGCAGATTTTAGTCCACAGGTCGCTTTTCCCCATATTTCTTTGTAAACTCTTCAGCATTCTTACAGAATTTTTTACGGTCCTTAGAGTATTCTTCAGCTAGGTCAGCCCGGAGTGGGTGCTCAGGCTGGGGGTCATTCACCAGTGCTATGAGGGACTGGATTACTGCAAAGAGAAAGATAAAGCGTTAGGGGTTAGAATGAACTCCAATATTGAAACTGCAACCTCTACACTGACTCAAACCCAGCTTGCTCCCTTTTTCTGACTTGTAGTTAGAAATTACAATTTCTTGAACTCCTGACCCTCCTGAGTTTTGGGGTTATAGCCCAATGCCACTATATCTGGTTTTATGGAGTCAGGGCTTTATGCATGCAAGGCTGGCTGTACCAAGTGAGCTATGTCTCATGCCTACAAATGTGCTTTAAAGACAAAGTGGCCTTCTGTTTATTCAAAATTCTGACCACCAGAACTCAACCCATCTCATCTGTAATCAGGAGAGACAGATTATAGCTAACAAACAGCTAGTGGCTCAATGATCCCCAGCCTCAAAAAAGCCTTCAGGGCCCGAACTGTGGTGGGATGTACATTCTACTGGTAAACTGTCATATGTTGTTTTGGCTCACTGAGAAGCTGGCTCTGGAAGAGGGGTTGCCTGTCCCTCCAATTTCAGAACCAAGCATGATTTCATCAGGTGTCCTCCAAGGTCCCTTACTTGAGGACAAATACTATGCCCCCAACTCAGTGACAGCAAGTAGAGAACAAAAAACCTTAAGAGTAGACAAACTGTGCCTTGAAAACAGCTAGAAGGTAAGTCATTCCCAACATTAAGTTACTACTGTTTATCTCACGATATAAGAATGCCTGCAGTGAGAAAGAGGTGGAAGTCGGAAGCTCAGTCATCGAGAGAAAGCCTAACTAGGAACTCCAGTTGATACGTCACCTTCCCTTGTCAGTTTCTGTTGTGCTGAAGTTCTTTCTATGTGCAATTTGTTTTTATGTAAAGATGGCTTCCCTTTGCATGGATGGTCTCTCTTATATGGAACTCTCCCCTGCTCTGCCCAAGCTTCTCTTGGGCAGACTCCAACTGACCACCTTTAAAGAAGCCCTGCCCTGTGCAGGTGCCACAGTATCTAGCCTCTCATCCTTGATTTTCGGAGAGGGTCTCACTATGTAGCATGGCTGGCCGGGAGCTTACTAAGTAAGCCTGGCTACCCTTGATTATAAAGATCTCCTTGCCTATGCCCCCTAACACCTTTAGTTCTGGGACTAAAGGTGTATGCCACCACACCCAGCACGATTTATTCTTTTACTTTGGCTTCCTAGATACTTAATAAATCACTCATTCAAAACTGAAAGTAAGACTAGCACAGACCATCTTCTAGACAGTCCAGAACATCTGGACCTCCTGACTCCAGTCGGTCCCATTCTCGTGCTCTGCAGACAGTAGGCTTATTCACCTTTATACTTGTTAATACAAAGGGCCACTTCTCCAGGTAGTTAGTGGTGGTAGGTTCCTTCTCTGGTATGATGCACTCTACTCAGTTACAGCATTTCTAACCATGAGGGGGAAAAGCATATTCTGAAGCTGCACCTGTCTGTCAGCAGTGAGCCCAGCTCAGAGGAACTATAGAAACAGGACTTAGCACAGAAAGTGTATAATGACTGAGACGTCACAAAGTATACAGATTCCCAAGTTCATAAGCTGTGAGTAGATGTGCTGCCGTCACCACTGAAATCACACCACTTAAACATAAGACAAGGGTCCACAGTTCAAGGCCAAATTGGGCCATATATTCACAATCCACGAGCTATACACAGAATCACATCATCATGTTGTTTTTATGAGAGTAATTATTTCATATAGCATCCTACTTTTTTTTTTTCTTCTACCATGAATCCATAATTCATTATTTTTTTTATGGCTTAACAGTATGTCACTGTATGGAAATATCACTTTTGTCTTTGGTCATCCAGGAAGAGGGACCTTCTGTAGAAAAAATGCCTCTACTAGACTGGCCTGTAGGGAAGTCTGTGGGGCATTCCCTTGACTAGTAGCTGATGTGGAAGGGCCCAGCTCATTATAGGCGGTGCCACCCTGGGCAGGATATAGAAGACAACTGAGCAAGCCACAGGAGCAAGCCTATAAACACCATCATTCCATTGTCTCTACTTCCATTCTTTTTATTTTTTAAGATGGTTTCTTTGTGTAGTCCTGGCTGTCCTCAACCCAGAGATCCACCTGCTTCTGCCTCTAGAGTACGGGGATTAAAAGTGTGCGCCACCACACCTGACTTGCCCTTCATGATGGACGACTGTAAGCTGTACGCTGAAATAAACTCTTTCCTCTCCAAGTTGCTTTTGGTCATGTTTCTGTCACACAAACAAAAGGGAGACTAGGTCCCACATTATGTATATCCATTAATCTGAGCTGCTTCTCCGTCAGGCTTAGCATGGGTAGAACTGCAGTGAACAGTAATGCAAGTGTCTCAGGACAGAGGGATCCTTGGCAGATAGGAGCTCTCGCCTCCAAGTTTCACAACCTAAGCATTCATGTGGGAGAAGGAAAGAACTGATTTCCTCAAATTGTCCTCTGACCTTCAGTGCAACTAAAGGTTGACCTGTTGGGTCACAGGAGCATTTTTTTCCCCATATTGCTTGTTCCATTATGCCTAGCTTACTGCGTGTACGTGTGCGCAGGTGTGTGTATCTTCATGTTCACACGTGGCTGTCTGCCCACTCACTGTGGATACTGGGAACTGAACTCAAGGATTGCTGAGGCATCTCTCCAGCTCCTACTCTAAGAGCACTTTAACTTCATGTCTACAATCTTTTCTCTGACATCTATTTTTATTTTACCTGTGTGGGTTTTGTCTGAGCCCCGGGTGTATACAGTGTCCGTGGATGCTACAGAGGTTATTGAGTCATCTGCAACTGTAGTTAAAGATGGTTGCTAGCCATCATATATGTACTTGGAATCAAACTTTGGTTCTCTGGTGAACAAGTACTCTTAACTGTTAAGCCCTCTCATCAGCTGCCAATTTTATCATTTTTATTTTCCATTCCTGTTTAATAAAACACGCCTCTGTGCCACTGCTGAGACGATGGCTCAGTGGTTAAGAACACAGGCTGCTCCTCCAGAGGACCTGGGTTCAATTCTTAGCACCCACATGGCAGCTCACAACTGTGAGTAGCTCAGTTTCAGGGAATTTAACACCTTTTCTGGGCTCCCTAGATAATGGGCATGCAGTGGGTACACATACATACATGAAGGCACAACACCCCCACACCACAAGCACCATGACATTATCTGACAGGAATCATCAATGGAAATATTCCTAAGGACATGGGCAGAAGAAACCCACAAGCAGATGCTATGAAAAACAAGTGTCATGCTCACTTCACGGCTTTAGGAAATGCAGGACTGCAAGACATTAAAAGGGAAAGTGATACAGGATGATGACTGCTGCACAGCAGTCAGGAAACAAGACCAGACAAACACCAACAGTGAACAAAAGCACCTACCATATGGCCACAATACCACCACATAACCGTCACTTAAGTATGTAGAGAGACGGGGGCTGGAGAGAAGGCTCTCCAGAGGACCTGAGTCCCTGAGCACTCATGTGGCATCTCACAAGCATTTGTAACTCCAGTCAGGAGATCTGATGCCATCTGAGCTCCTCAGCATTGCATGTACATGGTGCACAAATATACATTCCAGCAAACATGTAGAGAGAGTAAGGGAACTTGGTGCCAGTGGCCCCCTCCTCTGCCTATGCACCCACCTCTACCAACCTGAATACCCTGCCTAAGGATGTACTTGTTTGACCAACAGAATCTAGAAAGGACACGGTAACAGTAGGAGCACTACACTGAGTTGCTTCTGTTCAAGCCTGTTGCTTCTGCTTTCATCCTAGAGCTCCTCCACTGCTATGAGGTCCAATCCTCTTCATGGAGAATAAGCAGCACAAGGAGAGCCAGTGCCTAGCCAGCACCAACTGCCACCCATGTGAATGATGACAAGTGGGACAATTTACCCCACAATAAGAGTACCTGGATAGCCCTAAGAATGACCACCCCTGTTTGAGACAGACAATCTACAGAAAGAGCAATAAACTGCTACTTTAAGCTAGTTTCATCTTTAATTAATTAACTAATGGACTAACTGTAATATATATTAGCATGTATGTCTATGCAAGCCTGGTTGGTGCCCTTGGAGGCCAGAAGAGAACATTAGATCTCCTGGAACTAGAGTCACAGAACTCTACTGTATGGGTTCTGGGGAGCTGAACCCCGGTTCTCAGGAACAGCATCCAGTAATCTCTGAGTTCGAGGCAAGCCTGGTCTACAGAGTGAGTTCTAGGACAGCCAGGGCTACACAGAGAAACCCTGTCTCTAAAAACAAACAAAAAACAAACCAAATAATACAGCCACAGTTTAACAGCGATAGGAGACTGTGCCATCAAGTGCTATTACTGACCAAGATATCATAATCAAAGCCGTGCTACAAAGACACGTAACTCGTTTTCTAGGAAGAAGCCCTAAGCTTTCCAAAGTCACAGAAACAGTAATTCTAACACTATACCTGAAATGGGAAAAAAAATGAAAGCAAAAAAAACCCAAAAAAACCCCCAGACTTTTAAAGACAACATTTCTTTGTGTAGTCCTGGATTCCTAGAACTTACTCTTTAGACTAGGCTGTCCTGGAACCCACAAAAATCTGCTTCCTTAGTGCTAGGATTAAAGGTGTGTGCCACCACCACACTGCATGAAATTCTTATAGCCAATAAGTATATTTTACAAAAAGAAAAGAAAACTACTCTCTGTGGCTCTTTGGAGGGAGGGGAGCACCCCCGCACCCCCAGCCTGAACAACAGTGCTGGGCTGTATACACAGATATGAAGATAAAGGAGGGCTAGGGGGAGGGGAAGCATGTGCAACCAGCTCCTGTGAGTCTCCATGTCTTCAGTTCTTAGGAGACTCAACTGTGGCCAGTGACAGAGGGCCTGGTGCAGAGGCACTTCTCCACAGACAACTCAGCAAAGCCTCTGGATTTGTGAGAGAACAATGAAGACACAGAATCAAATCCTTTTCTGAGAATGAGCCACGGCCACACCTACTTTTAACAAGTTACAGACACTGTAACTACCTAAGTCACAGAAATGCTCCCCAAATCTGACTGTATATCTTGTCTTGAACCAAACCCTCTAGTGGAGCTACAGTCCTTGGCTTACATCTTCTGTTAGCTCGCCTTTCTGCTAGGCTGGCTCCAGGTGCTGACTCTCTCTATCAGGCACTACCACCACTTTTTGCACCTTCGGGGGCCCGGGCCTCTGCACAGTCCACGCGCCAACTGAGACGAGGCAGCCCTACAGGACTGTGAGGTCTCAGCAGCACTTCTTCACTACAGCACTAGAGTTGTTACAGGAGTACTTTTCTCAACTCCGTCTGACAGAGAACCTTCAAGCTCCCATCTCAAAGCAGTATTTCCAGAAAAGAGCTCTATCTAAGGCAGGGAAAAGAAAGGTACATGCCTCACCTTGGTCAGTCTTGGTGGCTGGCTTCCAGTTTTCAGCACTAATTACTGGCAGACACACCTGCCCCTTCTCATCGATGTTAGGGTGGTAGATCTTTGTTTTAAATGTGATCTTGGGTGGTTTGAATGGATACTCTGCTGGAAAGTTGATTTCAATTCTGAAGGCTCCCTTATCATATGGAGGGTTGTCCTAAAAGAAAAGGAGGGGGAACAATGAACATACCATAGTTCACATAACTATGGCTAAGCCAGGGCTGCTTTAACTGTTCATTAATTATTACCAGATAATCAACGAAAGCGCTCTACCAAAAAGGTACTCCAACAAACAATAGGATTTCTAGCTAGGATGCTCAGTAAACTGTGAAAAGGTCTGAAATCAATGTCATAACAGGATTATTACAGCCTTACTATTTTTCTAGTAGTATGACAGTCTGAATGGCAATGGCCTCTAATAGCTCATGTTTGAGTGCTTGGTATGAAGGTGGTGGAACTGCTGGGGAAGGATAGGAAAGGAAGAGCAGCCCTGTTGCAGAAAGTGTGCCACTGAGGAAGGGCTTGAGAGTTTCCAAAAGCCCAAGCCACTCCTAGTTTTCTCTCTGCCCAGATCAGGTGTAAGCTCTCAGCTCTCAGCTGCTCCAGTGCCCTCCCTGCCTGCCTGCCCGCTGCCACCTGCTCCTGTGATGGTCATAGACTCACTCCCTAGAACTACAAGCCCCAATACATCTTTTCTTCTATATAAACTGCCTTCCTCAGTTTCTCTTCATGGCAGCAGAAACGTAAATGAGATAGGTAGACTGTTTATCTTTTTTAGAGTAGACTTTAGTAAAGCTGAAAGAACTGAAAAAATCCCAGAGGGCCAATATTCCATCAACGTCCTTCATTAAGAAGGTGAAACGTCACCACCCATGAACCTACACTGCACTTCTTTATCACCTGGAGGCCACAGTTCATAGTAGGTGTATCACTGGAAGTGATACATTTTATCAGCTTTGCATAGTTACACCTAGAACTTGAATCATCTATTGTAAAGATGCTATGATCTGAATGTGTGTGTCCTCCCCAAATTCACCCATTAAAAGCATCAGCATTGGCTCAGTGAGTAAAAGTACTGGCAACACAAACATGACAACCTGAGTTAGAGCCTTGGAACAATATGACACAAAGAAAAAAAAAAAAAAAAACGATTCCACAGAAGTCTGTGTACTGCAGCAAATATGCCTCCTATTTTCTCCCTCTCTCACACACATACTAAGCTAATAATAAATAAAAATAGAAAACAACAAAACTAAATCATCAGGACTAAAAGTGTAGTTCAGTCCCTGTCCCTGGGAACACAAGCACACACACACCTACTCATCAATGCCAGTCACACCAAGACACTTAGGAAAGACCTAAAGGGCGAAAATATCCTTCTCTCTAACCAAAAAACTAAGAACCATCAAACGCTGTGTCTGTCAATGACTTGAACTAACACTTCTCAGCTTCTCTCTGGTACCAGGAGAAATGTTTCTGTTGCTTATACGCCACACCTTTGACGGCATTTTATTTATTTATTTATTTATTTTTACAATAGTCTGAATAAATGTAGATAGTAGGTTTCTGAGTGGCTTCTTCCATAATATGCAATTAGCTCATGTATGTAGTGCAATGGTATTTGTCTGGACATCTTGATAATCATGAATAACCCTACGACAGACATCTCTGGGTAGGTTTCTGTCCAGATAAAAAAAGAGCAAAGAACACTATTGTTGGCTTGTGTTGCAAGAGTATGTTTGGTTTTATATAAAGTTATCTGTATTTTCTTCTTCACTGGGACCAAGTCCTGAAATAACTTAAAAAAGGCTTATTTTGGCACATAGTTCTCATTAATGTAAAGAAACAGAAAGCAGAGGGAGGCCCACATTAAAACCCACAAAACACATTCCTACTGACTTACTTCCACCAGCCAGGCCCAACCTCCTAAACGTCCCACAGTCTTCCACAAATAGTGGCCACCAATTTGAACATGAGGCTGTGGAAGGTACATTTTTAAAGATGTATTATATGTGTGTATGCACACAATGTGTGGGTAGCCAGAGAAGCCAGAGAGGGTGTCGGATATCCTGAGCTAGAGTTAAGATGGTTGTGAACTCCTGGATGTGTGCAGTAAACCATCTTTCCAGCCCCTGTAGAGGGTATTTCAACCATCTTCCAGAGTTCCATCTGTATAGCTCTGGCAATGACTGTTGCTTCTTCAGTCTTGCCAGAATTTAAAGCTGCCGATATGTTTTATTGTCAGCATACTAAGAGATGTGGAGTGGCACCTCACTATTGTTTCAAATTCCTCTCAATGACAAATAATACTGTTTGTCATCTGTATACTTCTCTCTTTAACTAGTTTTCTGTAACACTGTGTGGGTGTTTATGTGTGGGCACACATGCGTGCACATGTGGAGCAGAGGACATGTAGGAATCAGTTCTTACAGGTGGAAGAAAGTCATGACATCAGCCTTGGCAGGAGACACTCTTACCCACTGAGACATCTCACCAGGACTCTTTTTTTTTCTGCACCTCCCCTTTATGTAGATGAAGCTAGCTTTGAACTTACAATATTTCTCTTTTTCCTGAGCCCTGCAATTACAGGCATACACTACCATGTCTAGCCTTAGTTGATGTCACAATTACCTTACCCTGTCTCATTCTTAAAAGAAAATAAGGACCAGGCCTAGGTACCCCTAAAACACTAGGCTCAAGTATTCTTCCAGCCCTAGCCTTCCAAGTACCTGGAAGTACAGGTGCACATCACCAAGCCTGGCCTGTACATCTTCATTCCTGAGTTAAGACTTTGTTGTTATTGCTATTTTACATTTGGTTTTCTCTTCTTTTCCTCCCAGAGATAACTTTTTAAATTGTGTATGTGCCAGCATACAGCATACATATGTTACAGCATACATACTACATGCATACAGAGATCAGCAGAGAACCTGTCAATTCTCTCCTACCCTGCGACGGTCTCAAGGTCCCCAAAATGAACTCTTTGGCCTTTCTTCCTCCCCTCCAGAACTAAGGAACCCTCCATCTGTACTACTTTCCTTCATATCTGGCCTCTCTGGTTTGTAAGACATGCAGGAGCGCAGTGGCAACCCTACTTCAACCCACCTCCTCGCAGCAGAGAGTGAACTCAGTTCTTCATCAGGCTGCACAGTAAGTACACTTAACTCAAGGATCTATCTTGAGGGGCCACCAATCAAAACTTTATACTTCTAGGCCCATAATTTGCAGATTGGAGGAGAAACTATAAAAGGCTTCATGATATTTACACATGGTGCTAAAGCTTCACGTGTTTACCTTATTTTTAGGGGAATTGTGTTGATGGTGGAGAGATATACTCAGATACTTACCCTCACTTCCTCAAGGCAAACTTTGGTGCAAAGTTCTTATACAACAGCATAACTCTGCCTCCCTGTTTTCCAGTGTGTTCTGCTATTCCCAATGGTTCCATTTCCTTACTACAAAATACTGAGAGTTCTTCACCAGACAAGTTTTACTTTTAGAAGTATTTTGTCTTTTTTCATGAAGCTATGAACAGAGCTACCAGAACAAATAACCCAATACAGAGCATACTAAGTGATGGTAGGTTTTGAAACTGGTACTCCGCTCAATGCTTGTGATGATCTGTATATGCTTGGCCCAGGGAGTGGCATTATTAGAAGGTGTGGCCCTGTTGGAGTAGGCGTGTCACTGTGGGTGACACACCCTCACCCGAGCTGCCTGGAAGTCAGTATTCAGCTAGCAGCCTCCAGATGAAGATGTAGAATCTCAGCTCTGCCTGTACTGTGCCTGCCTAGATGATACCACCATGCTCCTACCTTGATGATAATGGACTGAACCTCTGAACCTATAAGCTAGCCCCAAATATATGCTGTTCAAGACTTGCCTTGGTCAAGGTGTCTGTTCATAGCAGTAAAACCCTAAGACAAGAGTTAGTACCAGGGACTGGGGTACTGCTGTAATAGGCCTGACCATGCTTTTGTTTGGAACAACGTGGACTTTGGATTTGGAAAGCCACAGAATGCTTTAAGTGGGGTTTCATGGGCCATTCTAGTTGGAATATGGAAGACTTTGTTGATGAGAGTAATTTGAACTGTGCAGACCTGGCCCAAGAGATTTCAGAGAAGAATTTCAGTATGTGACCTAGAGACGGTTTTTGTGGTATTTTCGTGAAGATTGCGGCTACTTTTTGCTCTTGTCTGAAGAGTCTGCCTGAGGCTAAGGTGAAGAGACTCAGATTAACTGCATTGACAAAGGACGTATCAGAAACGCCCATCAAAGATTTTGTTCTCTGGTTAAGTCTCATGAAGGGCATTTTGAACAAGCATGGCAAGCTTAGAAAGGAAAAATATAAAAATATACCCTTCAAGTATTAAAGGGGCACCAGGAAGTAAAATGGAAAAGAATCCTGTGTTCTAGGAGATAACAGATTAAGAGATTTGGGGGCAAGCTCCTGCCCAGCTAAATTTAGATCCAGGCATGATGGTACACACCTTTAATCCTAAGAGACAAGAGCCATGCAGATCTCTCAGTTCAAGGTCAATCTACAGAGGAAGGAGTCAGAAAACAAAAAACTAGTAATAGAATAACGGGGGCCATGTTCCAGCCCCAGAAAGAAGCAGAACATGGCAGCTTCAGCCATGTGACTCTAGCTTTAGAGTGAAAAAGAGAAGGAACTATTGGGACAATTGATGCTGGTTAATTGGAACTAAGAAGTTAGTGGTGATTAAGAGGAGGCAGCATCACTGGGGTGAAATCTTCTGGGAAGTGTTTTCTGAGAGCACAAAGAAGCTGTGTTCCAGAGATAGCCAAGGTTGTACCTCATGCTGCCACTGTACTTGGTAATGTGTAAGAGTCACCCGGGTGGCATGAAGGGGCCATGGAGAGCAGCTGAGCCTTGGCAGTGAGAGGCCATGGAAGGCCTTTGGAAAAGGTGCAGCGTCAGCTGTAGTTGACGGCCCGGGACTGAAGGGGTCATGCAAAGGAGTTGAGGCTTGGCACCATGAAGAGAGCCTAGGAGAGGCTACTGGTGAAGCCTAGAAGCACTAGAAGACCCCAGTGTATTGGAGATGCCAGCACCATGGGATGATCACCACCAACAGCAGCAGCAGTGAAGAGGATCAACCTGAGCTTAGAGTGCTACAGAGGGCAGAGCTGGACAAGTGGTGCCAGACCTTTGGAGGACCCCAGAAGATCATGTGTGGATCCCAGACATAGAAACAAGAAGGGGGGGGTGGGGGTGGAGAGGTGTTTTTGTTGGAGAGATGACTCAGCGGTTAAGAGCGCTGTCTGTTCTTCCAGAGGTCCTGAGTTCAATTGCCAGCAACCACATGGTGGCTCACAACCATCTGTAATGAGATCTGTTGCCCTCTCTGGCCTGCAGGATATATGCAGGCAGAATTCTGTATACATAATAAATAAATCTAGGAAGGAAGGAAGGAAGGAAGGAAGGAAGGAGCGAGCAAGCTATAACACTGAAGTTGCCTCAGAGACCCTAAGATGTTAGAGATGCCAGAGCTGTGGGCTATCTGCTGAGGAAAGCTGCTAACAGGGAGTGAAGCAGCCCAGGAGAAAGAAGTTTGTTGCAGTCAACACAGATGAAAAGAGTTGGAGACCTGAAGACCGCTTTGATATCAGACATGGAGATACAGAGTTTGGAGTTAGAACAGCTGATTTCCTGTTTTGATTTGAGGATTACAGTTAAGTGATTGCATGAATCTCAGAAGAGACTCTGGACTTTTAACATTGCTATAGACTATGGGGACTTCAGAAGTTGGACTAAATGTATTTTTTATTATGCTAAGGCTAGATATGGTCCCCATAGACCCATGTGTTTGAACAAGCCTATAGGGGCCAGGGAGTGGAATGTGGTTGTTTATTTATGCCCAGCCTAGGCACTATTAGAAAGTGTGGCCCTGTAGTGTGGGCTATAAGACCCTCACCCTAGCTGCCTGGAAGTCAGTATTCCACTAGCAGCCTTCAGATGAAAGTGCAGAACTCTCAGCTCTGCCTGCACCATGCCTGTCTGGATGCCCCCATACTCCTACGAGGATGATGAATGACAGAACCTCTGAACCTGTAAGTCAGCCCAATTAAATGTCCTTTGTAAGAGTTGCCTTGGTCGGCGGGCAGTGGTGGCGCATGTCTTTAATCCAGACACTTGGGAGGCAGAGGCAGGTGGATTTCTGAGTTCAAGGCCAGCCTGGTCTACCTAGTGAGTTTCAGGACAGCCAGGGCTACATAGAGAAACCCTGTCTCACAAAACAAAACACAAAACAAAACAAAACAAAAACAAAACAAAAAAACCCAAAAAGAGTTGCCTTGGTCATAGTGTCTGTTCTAAATTCTAAGCAGTAAATTCTAAGCCAATGGTGGAACCTAAAGGAGACGGGTTGGTCATTGGTTGGTTGACATGAGCGAGTACCATGCCCCAGGGTCTCCAAAAATGAACTCTTTGGGACTTCCATCCTATCCATCTCCAGAACTGAAGAGCCCCCCAACATTGTACTGTTTTTCTTATATCTGGGATTCCTGGCTTTTAAGATGCCCCGGAGGACCAAGGCAGGCCCCATACTTCATCTTACCTCCATATACCCTGGGCCTAAGTAGAAACTCTGTAGCAAACAGATGTACCCACTGGCAGTTGAGACTGGTATGCATTCAGTCTCCAGATTCCTATACTCTAACTCCAACCGAGTACAGGAGGCACTGAGTGATGTCCTCAGGAAGCTAGGAGTAGGCTGAGCAAGAGAAGCGAAAGGCCTTCTAGTAGATAGAGAGCTAACCCTGACTAGGGCGTCAGGTTGAAGAGAATAGCACAGGACTTGCTGGGAGGATGTAGGCAGGCAGCTGGCTAACAAGTTGCTAAGACTGTGAGTTGTACCCTAAATCAAGGTGCTGAACACACAGAGACACTGCCAGGCAGGCTGGTTGGGAATATGGAGAAATACTGACTAGCCAGAGTGGGATACTCACAGGCAGCCCTGCATTGCTAGAAATAGCAGGTCTCTCTCTCTGAGTCTGTCTGTCTGTCTGTCTGTCTGTCTCTTACTCATTCAAAATTCATCCCAGCAAACTTTCTCGATTCCACCGCTTAAAAATAATCATAAACTATGCTTGTTTGCCTGTATCTCATCTGTGTGACTGTGCGTGTGGAGGTCAGGAGAGCGTTTTCTCCTTCCATCACAATGTAGGCTTGGTTCCAGGAACTTTTACCTGCTAAGCCACATCTTACCAATCCTTCAACTCCTTCTTTAAGGAACAGACAGTTTTCTAGACCAATGAAAAAGCTTGTCTCGTCTGTAGTCTACTGCTCCACTGAGGACAGCTAACTTTTTGCCACACTGTGTTTGGTTTTTAGGAGAGAATGAAAGAGACGAAGTGAGGAGACAGCTGACCAAAACCAACTGTTTATGTTGCTTTAGTCACGTGAAAATAGCTTGCTCCTATAGACTGCTGGCCGGTAAGAGCTGCTAAATGTCTTCATCCAGCGTCTGGGGCCAATCAAACTTCTGTTTCATGCTTCTTATGCTCTGTGCAAGAAGCTGGAAGGTTGAGAAGGGCCACATGTTCCTGTTAGCAAAGGTCACGACAATGAGAAACTAAACTTGTGAAGTTCCCTGTGCCAGACACAAGGGAAAGAGACTCTTTGCTACAAGAGTAAAGGTCATCCTTACCAAGTGCTCACAGGCAAGCTCAAATAACTACTATGAGCTTCTTTCCTTGCTGTGGTGGTTTGAGTAGAAATTAGCCCATACGCTCAGAGGTTTGAATGTTTGGTCACCGGAGAGTGGCACTACTAGGAAGTGTAGCCATATGGAGTAGATGTAACCTATGTGGAAGAAGGGCATGAGGGAGGAGGGAGAGGAATTTCAAACACTCAAGCCAGGCCCAGTTTCCCTCCCTCTCTCCTCTTCTCTCTCCCCATCCCTCTCTCTTTCTGCTAATTGCTGATCCAGATGTAGAACTCTTAGCTCCTCTACACCAGGTCTGCCTGTGTGCTGGCATGCTTGCCACCATGATGATAATAAACCGAATCTCTAAAACTGTAAGCCCAGCCCTAATTAAATGTTGTCCTTTATAAAAGTTGTTGTGGTCATGGTATCTTTTAACAGTAATAAAATCCTAACTAAGACACTTATGTAGGCAAAGACATGGCTCTGGTGTGTGTACATTACAGACTAGGGAACAGACAGTGCAGCCTACATTGCCCTAGTGTCAAGATCAAAGGAACTGCAACCATGTCCAGCTTCACCAAGTTATTGTTTTGTAAACGTGCATAAAATTAAAACTAACTGTCTGCTGGGTAAAGTTGCTAGAGTAGTTACATTCTCATCCCTGAAACAAAGTAAGACAACTGGGGGGATGATTTCCTTTGGCTCTCAGTGACAGGGAGATCAGTGCATCATAGCAGGATAGAAACAGCAGAACATCTCTCATGACAGCAGAGAGGAAGCAGTGGGAAGAATACTACCCTCAGCTTTCCTGTCCTTCTCCATCAGCCAACTCAGCCTTGGCCATGCAGCTTAGCCCTCCCTGGAAATGTGCATATTCATATCCCCCCACCCCCCAACACACAAACACACCCTCAGGTGATTCAAAATCCAGTCAAGTTCACAATGAAGATTAACTATCAGCCGGGCAGTGGTGGCACACGCCTTTAATCCCAGCCCTTGGGAGACAGAGGCAGGCAGATTTCTGAGTTCGAGGCCAGCCTGGTCTACAGAGTGTACAGAGTAAGTTCCAGGACAGCCAGGGCTACACAGAGAAACCCTGTCTTGAAAAACCAGAAAAACAAAAAACACCAAAAAACACCAAAAAACACCAAAAAAAAAAAAAAAAAAAAAAAAAAAACAAAGAAAAAAAAAAAAAAAAAAAAAAAAAAAAAAAAAAAAAAAAAAAAAAAGAAGGAAAAAGATTAACTATCACAGGCTTAAAGAGCAAAAGTAAAAATTTGAAATTCTAGAGCTAAACTTGTCCAGTAAGAAGGCAGCTAAAACACTGGGACATTAAGGAGAAAACAGTCTTTTACACAATTTTATGAATTTACTCCTCAGATATTTCACATGCATATGCACACACATTTGTTAACTTTTTTCAACTTTAAGTGTATGTGTCTGTGTGTTTGTATAACAGATGTGTATGAGTAACCACTGAAGCTAGAAGGAGGTGTCAGACTCCCTGAGCTCCATACTGTGGCTGTGAACTGTCCAAGTCAGGCCTAGTCCAGTGTCTAACTCTCTTTTTGCTGCCTGTGGATCCAGATCCATGTCAAACTCTATTTCTCTAGCACCATAATATCTGCCTGCATGCTGCCGTGCTTCCTGCCTTGACAACAATGGACTAAACCTCTGAAACTGTACGCAAATCTCAACTAAATGCTTTCCTTTATAAGAGCTGCCAATGGTCAGCCAGGCATAGTGGTGGCATGTCTTTAATCACAGAATTTGGAAGGCAGGGGTAGGCAGATTCTGAGTTTAAGGACGGCCTGGTCTATATAGTAAATTCCAAGACTGCCAGGGCTACATAGTGATTCCCTTTCTGAAGAAAAACAAAAAAATAGAAAAAGAAAAAAGAGTAGGAAACATGGCAGACTACAGGCAGACATGGTGCTGGAGAAGGAGCTGAAAGTTCTACATCTTGATCTGAAGTTAGCAGGAGATTGACTGTCCCACTGGACATGGCTTAAGCATATATGAGACCTAAAAGCCCACCTCACCCCACAATGACACACTTCCTCCAACAACGCCACAGCTATTTCAACAAGTCCACACCTCCTAATAGTGCTACTCCCTATGGGAATATGGGGGCCAATTACATTTAAACTACCACAGACAGTATACATGCTTATATTTCTAATACGCAGTGATTTCAGGAAGCTGAGGAAGAGGGACAGAAAATTCAAGACCACTCTAAATGCTACTGGAATTTATTAAATATTTAACAGATGGCATGTGGGGCACCAATTTGTTGTTGGGAATTTCCAACCCCAATAAGCCCATATAAAAAAACATACAAGCTAGTTATTATAATTATAAGCTATAAGCCTAGATCTAACACTATACTAACTTATTTCCCAGCTATAAGACTCCTTGTTACTTGTGGTTTCTCCTGGCCACAAGGTTCTGGTCCATCATGGCTTCCTCCTCCTCTTTTTCAGCCCTCTCTCCTTCCCCTCTTGTCCTTTTCCCTTCTACCTGCCCCACTCTCAAACTTCCAGTCCCACCTCTCCCCTCCACTGCCCAATCACAGGCTCGAGCCTTTACTGACCAAGCCAAATAGATAGGTTTACATGAGATCACCTGACTTCTTTTGAGGAAACAGAATTAACATCAGAATACAGTATCAGAACACAACCCACAACACAAAACATATAAAACCTTTAAACAACAGAAACACACACACACATACACACACAAACCCTTATTTTATAAATATTTATTCATAAACAGCATAGTAATAATAAAAAACATTTTAGGTTGGAGAGATGGTTAAGAATACTGGTTGTTCTTCCAGATGACCTGGGTTAGATTCCCAGCATCCACACAACAGCTCACAATTTGTAACTCTAGTTCTAGGGGACCCAACACCCCCACACAGATATCCAGGCAGGCAAAACACCCCACCCCCGAAAATAAACCAACAACATTTCTATATAACTTCACTAAAATTCTGATGATTTTCTGTGCCATCTTAATATATCTGTTCTAGAACAAGTCTCACAGGCAAATGCTGTCATTATTCACATCTGCAAGCCTGACAAGCAAGATAGTAGCTGAACGACCAGTCTAAAATCCCCAAACTACTCAGGTTCTCTCTCCTCTAATGTAACCTATAGTACTTGTAAGTATCCAGATTTTCGTCTTCTGTGGAACCTTGAATCAAAAGGCAATCAAGCAAATACACCAGTGTTTCAAATGCCTGCTATAACCTGTATTTGTCTGAGGTCTCATATGGGATGAGTATCCAAATAAAATGGCAGGCTACCCTGTAAGTTCGGAAAAGGGTAAAACATTTCAGATTCTTCATTTCTTGCCACCAATCTCCAAGCCACCAAGCCATGTTATTGCAGTTAAATCCAAGAGGAAGCTTTTCGTCATCCAGCACCAAAGTATCTATAGTCTTCTTACCCTCTTTGGGGGGATGGGGATGGGTCTCGCTATAGCCATCTGGCTTCTAATTCAGAGCTGTGTCTCCCTCTGGCTGAGATTAAAACTGTACACCACCACACCCAGCTCCTATTCTTTCTACATGGCACCCCTTCAAGAATCCCCAGACTCCATTCTACCTCTGGTCTTCCTCCTCTGAATCTATCACTGACCCTAGAAATGAAGTCAGGACAAGTCTCTAGCTCCCTGACATAGAATGCTCTAACATCTTGCATCTCAACTAGGTAAAAGTAAGACCCTGTCATAAACAAAAGGAGCATCTGTCCTGGATATCCAAATGTCCTAATAACAGCAGCAAGTTTTACATTTCGTTACCAATGGAAAAAGGCTTTTAAGTGGGACAATGCTCATACAAACCATTCACCTTCAGTAGTTCACAACAGAATATTACTTTCTTAGTCTGAAGACTTTCTCCATGATCTAACAAAAGCACAAAGGGCAGACTGAGACCATATATGTTGCTAATTAAATTAAATGTCAAGCCTAGGGCATTTGGTGTGAGGTAGCACTCTTCCCAAGATACACAGGACAAGACAAAACACTGCCCAGACAAGCTGAAAGGGCACACATTCCTTCTATTGTTCAAGATTCAACCTCCATATTTACCAAATAACACTCTTTATTACCAGAAAAACCTATATTCTCATTTAAGACATGAGATATAGACATAGAGAAAACACAAAAGGAGAGATCCAACTCCCCTAACCTCCAATAAGTACAAAATGGCATGTACACATGACCCATAGAATAAAATACAATAAAAACGTATTTCACATATACATATAAAGACAAAAAAAGAGAAGACAATAAAAATAAAAAATGATGCCTCAAAACACAAAATTTTATCAATAAAAATTGGCAAAATTAAAAAAGAAATATATGCTCAAAAACTAGTTCTAAAATGAGCTGGGCAATGGTGGTGAATGCCTTTAATCCTGGTACTTGGGAAGCTGAGTTAGAGGCCAATCTGATCTACAGAGAGTGTTCCAGACAGCCAGGACTACACAAAGAAACTCAGTCCTGCAAAACCAAAAAGATCTAATGTGTTGGAGCCTACTTCTAAAAACACTAGAATAGATGACGTTTTTTATGGTCCTAACATTCAGGAGGCTGAGATAGGAGGTCAAATGGGCTACATAATTTCAGGGCAGCCAGGACTATGTAGAGACTCAAAATTAATTAATTAATTAATTAATTAATTAATTAATTAACTGGTTAATTAATTAATTGAAATTAATTTAATGGTGGGGCTAGAGAAATGGCTCAAAAGTTAAGAGGACTTATTATTCTTACAGAAGATCTAGGTTTGGTTCTCAGCTGCTCCCATGGGGCAGCTAACTAAATTCTGAGGGAATTCAATGCCCTCTTCTGGCCTCTGAGGACAGTAGGCATGAACACTGTGTACAGACATACATGTAGGCATATATAAGAAAAATATTAAATATATATATATATATATATATATATATATATATATATATATATATATAAAACAAAAATACTAAAGGGACAAGGCAATGAACTTAGTGAGTGTTTACATCCACAAAGTTCTAGGTTAAGTCCCCAGTGCCACAAAAGACAGATAAGTGAACCGGAGCTGCATGGTACTGATGCACCTTCTGTAAAAGTGTCACTCAGCCACCTCACCCCTTGAGTGCTTCAGCCAAGCTTAAGGACTAAGAATCAGCATCGTCTTATAAAATAGAAGGGTAGGATAGAATACAGATTGAAGTGCCATGATTTTATTGGCTAAGTCTACTTTCACTCTAAGTTAGTAGACTTCAGGTGAACTTAAATAGAAAATTCCTGTGGGGGCCTAGTCCCTGTGATGTAAAAGAACTAAGCCCAGGGGAGGAATCACATACAGTAACTATCCCGAGGAAAGAAGAAATACCCTGGACAATGATCACAGCAGGGAAATGAGGCAATGAAAAGATTTGAGCAGCCCCTGCCATAGTTGGCACAGGAGTGCAGCTGCTTCAAATGAAGGCAAATCTTTGGCACCTAGATACTTCCATATCCTCAAAGCACACTGGGACTTGACTAACCAATCTGTACCATAATGAGCCCTCTGACCACTATGTCATAGGTTCAGCCAGGATGAACCCAGAGACCTTGGTGTGAGCTGTTGGCAGTTTGTTGACAGTGACCTGACACAATAACACTATCCCAGCCTTACCACTTTAAAACCAGTTCATTCATTCCTCTCTTTTTCCAAAGAACCATGGATCAGCCATTGACATTTTAGTAATATACAATCTCAATTAGAAAAGGGACAGATAGATGGATCAGATGACTCTGGCTGTCCTACTTAACTCTGACAGGTCATACAGGCTAGAGCTATAGACACAGGGCAGCCCCTAGTAGCTAAAGGCTTCCCAGTTAAGGGCTTCCCTGTGTGCTGAGCCCAACCACCTTCAAGAAAAAAAAAAAAAAAACACCTCAGAAGATTTATTTCTACATCTACACTAGAAGCTCCCAGATTTAAAATAATCCATGCCAGTATCTGCCGTCTAATGTTATAACCAGAATCAAGAATAAAGCATCTGCAGTAAGTATACTCTGCAATCTTCCGTAATAAAGGTTGCACTCTCTCAATGAGAAAACAATTGTAAGTACCAGTGAAAGGTGTGTCTGATACAGGGAAAAATGGACAAAGGAGAAAAGAAAGATAGTGAGTGTGGAAGAAAGCAAGCTTATCCATGTAGGTCAACATTGTAGGCTAAGGCGACTGCAAGTCTCCAATGTCCAAGTGAGGCTGTACATTGGACAATAGTCCACCTCTAGAGAGAAGGCAGGGGGAGGGAGATGGGTAGAAATCTTTCACATATAAGCAAGCAACCTGATGTTAGAAAGGTCCCCAGAGATAAAACACGAGAAAAAGAGTGAGGAGAAATTAGTAGCAAGCCATCAAGTATCAAAACTGATTACAAGCTTAAGGACTGGGACCCTGGCAAAGGGTGAAAGCTTCTGGAGGCAAGCAAGCGTCAGATACGTGGCCACTGAGAGGGACCGTGTGTTTCAAGAGAGTGGGACAGACAGGAAATGCAGCTCAAGTCAAGTGCAGCTCAAGTCTCCAGAAGGAGAAGGGGGTCAGAGAATACGGAGGGAAAGACACAAACCAAGAGTGACAAAACTAAGCAAAGTCTTCTTAGGAAGAAGCTGAGCCTGTTGGAACATATCCTTGAAGGACGTAGGGCTACTGGGGGCAGACACTGGAGAGAAGCTTCTGGAAAGCCCAGTAGAGAGAAGAACAGAGGCATTTAGGACTAGTGATTGGAGACAAGCCAAGGGACATACTGGAGTGTGGCACAAATAAAGCATAGGTGTCTGAAAGGTTAATCACAGATGAAAATCCATGGAGAAAGCCAACCAAGGTCTATATGGGAAACCAGCTCTCTACCAAAACAGACAGACAGGAGTCTCAACCTTATAAACAGGGCAAGTTGTTCAAAAGTCAGGGGAATGGGCAACAAGAAGCAGGTGTATTCTCCTTTTCCTTTGTAAATAACCACAGATCTGGAAGGTTTGGGGCATCTACATTTTAAAATACCAATGTAAAGCCAGGATTTTACTCAAGTGTACAAGGCCATACTCTATCCTGCTTGTCACCCTGTAGCCACTGCCCACTTCTGCCCCTCTATGGTCTGCTCAGACTAGGAACTTACTGAGGAACACAGAGATATGGCCAGCAGTAGCAGCACACCACCTGCAAGAATAATCTAGTAAGAAGTGGAAGTGTTCAATACTCACAGGAACAATAAGCCCTTGCCAAGTCAATAAATTAGCTTCATCAACCTGGATGTTACGGAAGTTTTTCATTCCACATTTGCGGATCTCTTCAAGTTCCTGTTGATTAACAAAGCATAAAGGGGTGTCAAGTCAGGGAAAGCACCACATATTCAGATCCCTCCTGACTCCCTCAAATTAAACCAGGTGACAACATCACCAATGACAACATTTGCATGAGGACCAGAATACACCCCATCAGGTTAGGAAACATGCAGCCAGAGTAGTCCCATCTGTGGTGTCATTGCCTCTAAGACCCTTGCCCCAGACCAAGCCAAGTCCCAGTCTCAAACAACCCACTTAACACAACAAGGGGAACCATGGATCTACAGATATAACACCTTCCTCTTTGGGATGGTCGCACTGCCTGTTTAAATACCCTCAGCAGAGGCAGCTATGGTAGCTCACACTTGGAATCCCAATACTTGGGAGAATAGCACAGATGGACTGCTGTGGGTTCAGGCCAGCTAGGGCGGCAAGGTGAGACTTTTACCAGGGAAGGGAGAATAACTGAAAATAAACAAAAAAGTAACTATCCCCCAGCAACTACACAGGGGTAAACATGCAACAGGGATCTACAGAGCTAACTATTTCCAGCACTAGCTATGCACAAAGTTGAGGCTGTAAGAATGAATGCGCCTGGGAGAACTAGAAGGCAAGGAAAGGATCCCACAAACCTTTCCTACCTAGCACTTTTAAGTTGAACTTTCAGGGTCCATCCCAGGATGGGCACAGGCAAAGAGCACAACCAACCAGTCTACAGCACTGCGCCTCAGTTTCTTCAGCTATCAACAGCATGGTAAGTCAAGGAGCTAGAACCACATCATAACAAGAACTGAAACTAGGAGGGTTCTCATGCACAATGTAGCAAATGTCCCTTCTCTGAGAAACAAGGACCACCATGACTAGGACTGTTCCGGAATCCGGTATAAAATGTCTTTACACTGTCTATCACTTGGTTGTCCACTGTGTATCAGCCCTACGTTTACCACCACTTCCCCAACCAATGAACACACAGAAGGCATTTTAACCCAAGCCACCCAGAATGTACCATGACTCATGCCCACACATACACAGTCACATCCTCCAAGTTCCGGGCCTGCCACTCCCCACCACTACCCCAATCAGGCCTCACAACCAATCAGATGATGGCCTCCCATACACCCAAGATGCCTTCTCACCTACAACATAAACATTAGCCCTGTCTCATCTACAAGGCTATGTCTTCTCTGTTCCAGCTCACACGATCTCTAATACAGGAAAGTCCTCTCCTTATGCAGCCATGGTTCACAATGGCAAATGCCACCATATTGGCTCCTATGTCACCCAGACCAAAAGACCTTTTGCACCACACATTCCCATAATGGGACACCAGTTTGTAAGGCACAGTAGGGCAAGGAAAGCTGAAGGGGTAATGTTCCTGAGGCCTAACTCAGAATGGACTGCAGAGGAGGATACACTGAAGGAATGTATGAATGGGTGTCTCACAGAGTACTGTCTGTTTAACCACCTCAGGTGCCTACCATAAGCAACCTGGACCAACTCTGGGAAATTCCAGTCCAGCAAGTGTGGATAGAGCTTTTTGTTGTTAAAGTTTTGTTTTTTAGAGGCAGGGTCTCACTATGTAGCCTTAGCTGTCCTAGAACTTTCTCTGTAGAGCAGGATGGCCTCAAACTCAGAAATGTGCCTGTCTCTACCTCTGTGCTGGGATTAAAGGCATGGCCACCACCACTTGGGGAGCTTTAATACAAGAATTTGGTAAACAGCACAAGAAGGGAAAGGGTACTGCCACACTTAACCAGTCCACTTCTAAGAAGGGCCTAACAATCCCATAGGCCCAATCTACACCAGGGGACAAGAAGCTGTGGTAGCCTGAGTGCTCTACACAGAGAGGTGAGTGAATAGCCTGCCAACTGCCATCTTGGTCTTCCAGCTGATATTCAGAACTCATCAGTTGTCTGGGCACTATGAAATATGGACACACTCAAGACGGGGAAGAGTTAACCACTATTCCTCAAAAAAAAAAAAAAAAAAAAAAAAAAAAAACAAAAAAAACTCCAAATAGAACTTTGAAATCAAGACAACCAAAAAAGCCAGGTGTGATGGTGAATGCCTTTAATGCCAGCACTGGGGAGGCAGAAGCAGGCAGATCTCTGAGTTTAACCACAACCTGCTGTACAGAGTGAGTTCCAGGACAGCCAGAACTACACAGAGTGAAACCATCTCAACAACAAAAAGATAACTAAGAAAGAAACAACAAAGAAAATATTGAATGTTTATAAAAGAAAAAGAAATTTTAAAATAGCTGTGCAAAAGCACACTTTGTAGCTTCAGAGTGCTATATTAACAATATGAACAGTATAAACATAAGGCACATTTCATGAGAATCACGAAGATGGGGAAGGCTGGACTTAGTTTTAACAGGGGGAAAAAAAACAACGTAGTTTAAGGACTTCAGGCTGGGTTGTAGGAGCTTAGCAGTAGGGCGAGTGGCTGACTGGCTGCACAAGACCTTACAGCATTCAATTCCAGCACTACAAACTAGTAAGGAAATAAAAGGCATATGGTGTTTTCTGAGACTAGCTTAGTTCACAGAATGCTTGCCTAGCATCTACAAAGCCCTGAGTTCAACTCCTGCACCAACAGCGTAAATCACAACCACCTCTACAACCGCAGGTCAACCAAAACCTCCTGGATCTCTAGGTACACAGACATACACATAGATCAAACACCCATACATATAAAATTATTTTTTAAGTAAATTCAAAGTCATGATACTCTGTCTCTGGAAAAAGAAAATCTATGAAACTATGTGCCTAGGTGCTGAGAGGGCATTTCTTGGTGCAAAGATATCAAGTAGATACCTGAACAAAGATAAAAGCCCCAAGCCTTCTGATCACAGAAGGGTGTCACCCGTGAGTGCTGAGCTGATGGCTCAGGCAGGAAGTCCAAAGTAGAGTAACCAGACAAATTCTCTTTGCTGTCACGTTGTCTTGTTCCCCAAGAAGAAAAGGCAACTTCTTTTTGTGCAATTTTAATCAACAAAGAACTGACTATAAGACAGAAGTGAAGGCAGGTCTCTGAGTTGAAGGCCAGCCTGATCTACAGAGTGAGCAAGGCCAGCCTGATCTACAGAGTGAGCTCCAGCACAGTCAAGGCTACAGAGAAACCCTGCCTCAAAAACAAAAGCAAGATGAAGTGAGAGAACTGTCACCTTCAGGGAAGGCTGGGTACCCTAACAGAAGAGCATTTCTCAGTAGGGCATCCACAGGATCCAGAACAGGATCGTGCATCTCAGCATTCTGAGTCCTGCACATAAAGAGATGCCACACATTGTGGCTACACCCTACTAAAATTAACATCCTCTGTAGACCTAGCTGGGAACCACTGGCACTAGAATGAGCAGGATGCTAAAACTCCTGCATTGCCCAAGATGGCTCTACGGGCACGAACTGCCTCCTCCACCCTCACTAAGAAAAACTGAAGATTCATAGTGATCATTCAGAGGTTCTATCTAAAGAGCTAAGAGACGGCAGTGCCCCTAAAGCTGAGACTGCTCCTGACAATAACGAACTGGGAAAGAATTTCAAGAAATCCAAGTAAGTGCAGAGGGTAAAGTCCAAAGGCTTTATTACTAATAATGAAGGAAAGAAGTCAACTTAGAAAAGCTGCTGAGACAGTTCACAGTTAAAGGTGCTTGCCATTGAAATTAGGCAACCATGATATACAGGGTGGAAAGAGAGAGGAACTTCCTAACTGTCCTCTAACCTCCACTTCCACAGTGGCATGAGCACATGCAAATGTACACACAGGCATACAAACCATAATAAGTGTCATTTAAAAACAAAAGAAAACACAGAACAGCAGCCCAGCTTTTTGAGAATCAAGTCTGAAAGACCTAACCAAGAATAACATGAACTTACAAAACATACTTCCCCAAAAGGTTTATTTCAGTTCTGCTCAATGCCAAAAGCAACCTGGGGTCAGCTGCTCAAAGCTAATGGTGCAATGCTGACAAGCAAGAGATGCGCCAAGAGAAAGCAGAACCAGCTAACCCATTCATCCCTTCTGCTGGGAGGCAAGAAGTACACAGGGGAAAGAGAAGATGAGGTCCCTTTGATTCCAGCTGCTCACAGCTTCGGAAGAAAAAGTTTTTTTTTTGTTGTTGTTTTTTTTTTTTCAGTTTCTCTGGGGTTTTTGTTGTACTTTGTCAAAGATAAACCCAGGGCCTCGTCAGGTCTATTGGTGTGCTCTCTACAGGACCTCGTCAGGTCTACTGATGTGCTCTGTGTTACTAGCAAAAGTCCCAGGCAGCAAGAGGGTCACTTGTAACGCAAGCCTGAAACACCATAACAAGTTACTTATGCACATGTGTGCACACACGCACACCAGGGCCTCAGATGGGCTAGGCAAGCAAGTACTCTATCCCTAAATTATAGTCTATGATCATTTGAACAAGAATGGGGCCCATAGGCTCATGTGTTTGAATGTTTAATCCCTGTTGGTGGTTCTGTTTGGAAAAGATTAGGAAGTATGGTCTCCTCAGAGGATGTGTAGTCTTGGAGGAGGAAGTGTGCTCTTGTTGGAAGTGACACTGGGGTCAAAAGCCCACACCAATTCCAGTCTGTCAGTCTGTCTGTCTGTCTGTCTGTCTGTCTGTCTGTCCGTTCCTCCCTCCCTCCCTCTGCTTGCAACTTATGGATCAGATGTGAGCTGAGCTACTCTCCAGCCCCATGCGTGCCTGCTGGCGTACTCCCCATCATGATGATAACAGACTAGTCCTTGCTTCCCTTTTAAGCTGCCTTGGTCATGTGTTTCACCACAGCAATAGAACACTGACACTGACAGCCCCTTCATTCTACTTCCTAAGGGGAAATACCCATTTCTCAATTTCAGCCTCTCTCTCCTGTAAAAGAAACTGGATACACAACAGGCCAACAGGAAGGCTAAGTATAGAGTGTGGTAGAATCAGAGAGCTGGACCTGGGTCCTCACAGAAACCAAATTCCTCAAGTCCTTAGAGGATTAGGGAAAACAGGAGACTACCTTGCATAGCCAGCCTTGATATATTTTGTTTTCAGACAGAACCATCCAGCTCAGATATATACATCTGTATTATGGCACAGTGCCCCCCCTACCCCCGCCAAGTTTTGTTGTTGCTGATTTTGCTTAATGGGGGTAGGAAAATTGTGTCCTATCTATCATGGAGACTTGACTGTTGTGCTACCAAGTAGCACAAACCTACAATACTAGCACTCAGGTGGTAGAAGCAGGAGGATCATGATCAAGGCCAGCCTGGACCATGCAGGAGAAAGGCAGAG
>JANHMN010000011.1:2672306-2704254 GCA_030674055.1 Rhabdomys pumilio
AAAAAAAAAAAAAAAAAAAAAAAAAAAAAAAAAAAAAAAAAAAAAGATATATTTATTTTATTTATATGAGTACACTGTAGCTGTCTTCAGAGACACCAGAAGAGGGTGTTGGATTCCATTACAAATGGTTGTGAGCCACCATGTGGTTTTGGGGAATTGAACTCCGACCTCTGGAAGAGCTTTCAGTGCTCTTAACCACTGGGCCATCTCTCCAGTCCAAGTATTAATTTTTTAATGGGTATGTGGGGGCAGGCAAGCACGGTGGCCGTGAAAGCCAGAGGCACTGCGCTCCCCTGGAGCTGGAACTCACACATGCAGTTGTAAGCTACCTGTACAGTTGCTGGAAATAAAAAAAGTCAGGCCCTCTGAAAGAGGACCCACTGGGCATCTTTCCAGCCCAATGCTAATTTTTAAAGATTTCAGCCAGGATGGGGGTAGAAGTGATAGCAAATGTCTTTAATCCCAGCACTCAGGGAGGCAGAGGCAGGTGGATCTCTGAGTTCAAGGACAGACTGGTTTACATGAGACTTCTAGGACAGACAGGGCCACACAGAGAAACTCTGTCACAAAAAGAAAAAAAAATGAATGAATGAATGAATGAACCCCAAACAAATATAGAAATTTCTTTAAATTGTTTTTATTGAGATTATAATTTAATCATAACATTTTCCTCTTTCCTTTCCTCCCTCCAAATCCTCCCATATGCCCCTCCCTGCTCTCCTTCAAAGATTTATTTTTTTATGCATATCTACATGAGTCTGCAGAAGTATATGTACTACATGTGCAAAAGAAACATCGGAGACAAGAAGATATCAGACCCCCGGGACTAGAGCCGCAGATGATCGTAAGTCACCACATGGGTGCTGGGAATCAAATATGTGTCCTCTGGAAGAGGCCAGTGCTCTTAACTGCTGAGCTATCTCTCAAGCCTCAAACCCAGGATCTCTGCAAGGGTAACAAGCACTTTTTTTCCAGACAGGGTTTCTCTGTATAGCCCTGGCTGTCCTGGAACTCACTCTGTAGACCAGGCTGGCCTCGAACTCAGAAATCCACCTGCCTCTGCCTCCCAAGCGCTGGGATCAAAGGCGTGCGCCACCACTGCCCAACGGTACCAAGAACTCTTAACTGCTCCAGAATCAATTTTGTGTATCATACTTACAAGTGATGTTTTCATTTGGGTGCTACCGAGTCAGATAGGTCTAGACTTAAACATACCCTACCCACAGGTCTCACCCTTTACCTGAAGATTCTGCCTTACAAAAAAAAAAAAAAAGAAAGAATAAAAGCCATTTCTTAGGGCTTTATTATTTACAGGCAAGCTTTTATCTACTTGTGTTAATTTCACTCTTTACCTTAACTGTATCATATTTCTTAAAATCTAAAATACAACAATGTATGTTTTTTTTAACTGTCTATAAGGTGACACAGGGAAATTGAGGGTGTTTATAGTTACTCACACAAAGCTTTCTGAAATAAACTGAAACACAGACATGGTTCCTGTTAAAATCTTATTAAAACCACATTTATCTATCAAAGGCATCAGTTCAGAGGATCATCAAGATTCCAACAACAATCAGAAACACATGCGGCCAAGGAAAAGGCAGGTGGGGTAGAGCCGGCAGTCATGACCCTCCTTACTGTTGACAATGTGCGGCACATGAGATGTCATCAGAGCTTCACATCCCAGGCTGAGAGCAAGGCAGGAACAAATGTGCCATTCTACAGAGAGAAACCAAAGTCTCCGAGAAGTCCAAATCACAGACTTCTCATAAAGCAGGTCCAGAGTTGGACCAAGGCCAGGATAGACCTTCTACAGCAGTTATCCCAGCTACATAAAGCAGTGGGCTACGCTGATTTATACTTTCATTAGAAATGGACAGAATATGAGCCAGCAAGATGGCTCGGCAGGTAAAAACAGTTGCCACCCAAACCTGATGACAGAGTTCAATACCAGGAACCCACATAAAGACAGAAGGAAGAATCAATTCGCCAAAGTTGTCCAATTGTGTGTCTCACACATAGTCACACACAGATGTACATGTCTGTATGTACATACACAATAATTAGAAAAAAAAAGTTGGGCATAGTGGTACATACTTTTAATCCCAGCCTATCTACACAATGAGTTCCAAGACAGCCAGGGCTGTCTGTTTCAAATAAAAGAATTCAAGAAATAAAAAAGAAAACTAAATACGCAGAACAAGTTGGTGCTTCTATTTCTTGTACAATATTCTAGAAAGGCTTATTAGCTTCTTTTGAGAAACATTTGCACATGCCAATACTTACAAAAATGAGATGGTCATCACTAGGGAAAGTAGAGGCAGGAGTAGGTTCAAGGCCAGTCTGGCAACACAGTCACACTCTATCTCAAAAAGTCTGGACTGGAGAGATGGCCTAGTGGTTAAGAGCACATACTGTTCTTGCACAGGACCTGAGTTCAGTTCCCAGCACCCATTTTCTTTTTCTTTTTTTTTTTTTTTTTTTTTTTTTTTTTTTTTTTTTTTTTTTTTTTTGGTTTTTTTCGAGACAGGGTTTCTCTGTATAGCCCTGGCTGTCCTGGAACTCACTTGGTAGACCAGGCTGGCCTCGAACTCAGAAATCCGCCTGCCTCTGCCTCCCAAGGGCTGGGATTAAAGGCGTGCGCCACCACTGCCCAGTCCCAGCACCCATTTTCAACAACTCATAACTGCATGTAACCCCAGCTCCAAAGGGCATCATAGCTTTTTCTGACTCCCACACGCACCAGTATACATATGTATACATTTTCTCACACACATGTATATACATATTTAAAAATAATATTTTAAGGGTAAATAAATAAATAGGTAGATAACAAACACACAAATAGAAGGTTGGTGAGATGGCTCAATAGGTAAAGGAGCTTGCCATCAAACTTCACAATCTAAACCTGACAACCTGAGTTCAAGCTCCAGGACCTTCACGATGAAAGGAGAAAACCAACTCTTACAAGTTGTGCTCTGACTTCTACATGCTCTCTGGCAAAAACATGTGTCTCCTCCCTCCCCTAATAGCAAATAAATAAATGCAATTTTTTTAAAGTGTGTGTGTTGGTATGTGCACATCTCTCTCTCTCTCTCTCTCTCTCTCTCTCTCTCACACACACACACACACACACACACACACACCACGTACGTGATGGTGCTAGGCGGTAGTGACACATAGCTTTAATCCCAAAAGTGGGGAGGCAGAGATAGGTGAATCTCAATTAGTTGGAGGCCAGCCTGGTCTATAGAGCGAGTTCCAGGTCAGCCAGGGCTACACAGAGAAACCCTGTCTCAAGACACAAAAACAAAGAAAAAAAAATAAAGGATGGTAATGTCCCTAGCCTTCCACTGCTAGTCAAGTGTTTTGTTTTGTTTTAAGCTCCTCTTATCTGGCTTAAAAAAAAAAAAACCTATCAGATGGAATTGGATATGTAAAAAAGGTTCACACACCACATATACAACTGGTAGGACATTAACAGTATAAAAAAGCACCTCCCTGATTTTGTGTGACTCTATCAAAATGAGTGATTTTACCAGGAGTAGTGTCACATGCCTGACAAATCTCTGTGAGATCCAGACCAATCAAGGGAACATACTGAGAGCTTTTCTCAAAAAATAAAAGTGAGGAGGAAAGATGGCTCAACAGAGGACCCAAGTTCCTATTCCCAGCACCTAACAAGTCAACAACTAACAACTCCCTGAAACTCCAGCTCCAGAGACTCTGCTGCCCTCTTCTGGCAACGTATTCACATGCACTTATCAACACACAAACATACAATTTAAAATAAAAATAAAGTACTTTTAAAAATAAAGCAAAAATGAGGCATGGTGGTGCATGCCTTTGATCAGGTGGGCAGCTGGGTTTGAGGCTAGTCTGTTCAAATAGTGACTTCCAGGACAGACAGGATAAGTTAATAAATAAATATTAATAAAATAAAATGAAAATGTCTAATTTTACTATTAGAGAACTTTCTAAGCTTGTACAATGAAACTGCTTGACAATGAAATTACAATTTTAATGTGATTACATATACTGCAAATTTAAATATAATCCTTCAGAATGCTTTAATGTAAATCTCATTTCAACTAATTCTCAGCAAATAGGAGAAAATGACTCATGCCCAAATGGCATCTTCCATGGATCAAGCTGTATGCTTCTACATAATTATTATTACAACTAACATAATACAGCTATTATCATAATTCTGTGAAGCCATTTCATTATCTTCCTCTTTAGTATGAGGATACTCACAAGGTCTCAAAGAAACAAATGAGTTAAAAGCAAAAACTAACATATAATTTAGGTCCCTGCTACTCTCACAGCACACTGCTAGGCCTCAGGTCAATCTAAGAGAGTATAACTAAAGACAGCTACAACACAGGCTTAAAGGAAATGCTGCCTACACATTCCTGGGCAAGCCCAGTCAGGGCCTAGATCCACAGGCTGGCAGCTTCTCATAGGCCTAGCTACTGGAATGTGTTTGTCTTCATCTGAACAAGGAAGGGTGTGCCTAACATTGTTGACCTACATTACAGTACAGACTCCAGAGTCCAGAACCCCAACTAAACTGAGAGCTCAAGGACTAAGACACCATCTCAGCTCTGCCCACAACAGACCTAGAGACAAAGAACAAGAAACCAGGAATTGCCTATGTCACACTGTAAGAGCAGGAAGAGTCAGGTCTGTAGTGAAGTGCTAGGGGCGGGGAGGGCAGGTTCACAAGAACTACTGCCATAAAGCAAGCAGTTACCACCTTACAGAGGCTCAGAGGCTATTTATTAGCCTTCTGAGTTATACTTTCTTAGCCCACTAGTGACAAGAGTCAGGTAGAGTGAAATAAACAGATCCTACCAATAAGTGCTGGCTCTGACAATAGTGCCTGCTTTTGTTAAGTGGGCACCTGCTGGGTAAGCAGCTATCAAAACTACTGCTGAACTATGCTTAGAAGCAAAATACGGTAAAATAACAAAGGACAACAACAATACAGACCTAGAACTGCCAAAATTACAAGAACTAGGGTATACCTCAGATTCTTGTTTGGCACATGTAGAGGGCCGTCCTGGCCAAACGTAATCGCTGTGGGCACAGGGTCTTAGGGCACGCCTACTTCCCGGCGTCACGCCATTGAACTGCGCATGTGTATCGCAAAGGAACCTGGGAATTTGAGTGAACAGCCAACCATGATCGATTACGCCCACCGGGTATAAAAGACGAAAAGTTACATGCGGCAGGTCTCTCTTGCGGGTAACCCTCTCTGTATTTCGGTTCTTCCTCTATCTTACTCTTTCTGTCTCCCCACTCAGGTTAAAAGAATAAAATCACCACGAAAGGATTCCCCACGTGTTCGTGTGAGTTCCTGCGGGCAGGGATACCACGCGCGTTACAGGCACACATGGGGTTACCCCCATAACTATTTTTAAAAAATGAATCCAAACTACTAACCACCCCCTAAAACCCAAGAATAGCCACCCAAACAACAGGAGCAAAGTCTAAGAGCCCAACAGCTGGACAGTGAATTTGGCTCTAAAGTTCATTTCAGCTCCATCTTTGAATTAAGGCCGTCAGCATCTGCTCTCCAAAACCCCTGAGGGTCCTAGAATCTTAAGAGACTTGAGGGGAGCAGTTGCCTTAATGGTTAAAAGAACATGTTGCAGCCTGGCGGTGGTGGCGCACGCCTTTAGTCCCAGCACTTGGGAGGCTGAGGCAGGCGGATTTCTGAGTTCGAGGCCAGCCTGGTCTACAGAGTGAGTTCCAGGACAGTCAGGGCTACACAGAGAAACCCTGTCTTGGGGGGAGGGGGGGGAACATGTTGCTTTTGCAGAGGACCAGGCCGCAGTTTTCAGCACCCACATGGCAGCTCAAAACCAGCAGTAATCCCAGTTCCAGAAGATTTGACATCTTCTTCTGACCTCCTCCGGTATCAGACATGCACAGGGTGCACATATATACATGCAGGCAAAATATTTGAGCATACAAATTTAAAAAAATAAATGTTAAAATTTTAAAAAAAGGACTATATAATATTTTATGTTTGCTTGAATGTACCTCTGTGCACATCTCGGATTCACTGGGACTGAATGACAGGGTGCTGTTTGGGCTGGGTCCTCTGCAAGAGCAACAAGTGCTCCTGACCACTGAGCCACTTCTCCAGACCCTTCTTATTTTTTTCAAAAACAGACGGTTTGGAGGAAAACCTTTGGAGGGAGGAGCAGGAGGGAGGAGCAGGGTCTCACTGTGTAGTCTAGGCTGGCCTGGAACTCTCCAAACAGCAAGCTTCAGGATCAGGTTCAGTGGGGTACCTCGCCTCAAGGAGAAAGAGTGGAGTGACAAAGCAACACACTGGTTTATATATTCATTCATTCATTCATTCTCTCTCTCTCTCTCTCTCCCTCCTCCCCTACACACACACCTAGGTGTGCACCACCAACACACATGCATTCCCTGCAAAAACACACAAAAGGAAAAAAGGCACACTCATACACAGGAATCTCAGTTTCTCTTTTACTTTAGTTCAGAGATCTCTTCCAATTTTGAGAAACTGCTGGGTGTGGTAGTTAGTACACATCTTATTTTCCCAGCACTTGAGAGGCAGAGGCAGGCAATTTCTGTGATTTGAGGCCAGCCTGATCTACAAAGTGAAACCATACTGTATCACGATGCCCAGTGTAGTTTCACCTTTATAATGATATCTATAATATCTTAGTATATGACAGATACTCTGCTAATACTTAATTAATACTTAATTAATACTTAATACTTAATTCACTGAACCTACACATAGATGGAGTAACTTAAGGCAGAAGTTAACTTACTCAGGACCACTTGTCTAAAATGTGACAAGCACAAGACTCAGAAACTGAGAACTTAAGCTCTCCATTGCCAAGTAGTTTAGTCTAGCCCTCACCAGTATGATAAAGGAGAGTCTCAGTTTCTCTCTTATCCTACCACCCATCCTCTCCCAACACTTCTAGGGTTGCAATTGAAACCTAAAGGCCAGGGCTACACAGAGAAACCCTGTCTCGAAAAAAAACAAAAAACAAAAAACAAAAAACAAAAAACAAAAAAAAACAAAGAAAGAAACTTAGAGGCTCTGCTACCAGTCTTTTGAGTCCACCTTCATCACCTGTAACATCTCTTCCAGAGGCTGCTGGAAAACTTGGCCAAACACGACCCACAAGAATGGAGGGCACACCCATGCTGTCCAGCCAACCAAGGGTAAACCAGGCCAGCTCCTCAGTGTTGCTGGAAAGCACCTACTGGGCTGGCCTAACTAAAATCTAAGGAGGGGACAATACAATATCAGAAGTGGGCTGTCTGCTTAGGAAACAGACAAGTTTCTGGGGCTCTATTGGGCAGTTTTCAGAACCACTGCCCATAACCACACTAGGAGAAGAAGGATTCAGCTTCACTGATCTACATTCTAAACAGGCCATAGCTAGCTAGAAGAAAAATATGCAGCCCCACAAGGATTTCTCTTCAACTACTGAAATTTTATTCAATTATTAAAGGACTAGGCCATAAGCCACTTACTCAGTATTGGGGGCTGAAGTGTCTTTCCCTGCAGGGCATGCTACCATTGATTTGGCAAAAAATTGGGTACCCAATGGACAGGTGGAATTTCTGAGAACTAGATGCATTTTCTTTTCTTTTTTTTTTTTTTTTTTTTTTGGTTTTTCGAGACAGGGTTTCTTTGTGTAGCCCTGGCTGGTGAGCCACCACCGCCTGGCTAGATGCATTTTCCTAACTCATTCATTAGGGCTCAAATTAGGTACCTTTAAGCAGATTCTCCAATGACAAGAAATCACTCTGACACAGAGAAGATGCAAACACATCACACTGAAGTGGGTGGCTCACTGGGAAATGCTTGCCTAGCGTGCTTAAGGCCCTGGGTTGGATTCCTTGTATGACAAAGAAGGGAAACAGAGGTCAGCTTTACAGCTCAGTGATAGAGTTACAAGGCCCGGAGGTAGATCCCTGACGCTGCAGGGGGAGTAATAAGTGTAGGGGACACCAATCCAAAAATCCAGAATTGGAGCTAAAGAGATGGCTCAGTAGTTAACAACACCAGCACTGGCTGCTCTTGCAGGGGAACAGAGTTTGATATCCAGAACATGTGGTGGCTTAACAGTTGCCTGTGACTCTAGTTCTATGGGGATCAGACACTTTCTTCTGGCTTCTGTGAGTACTACACAGATGGTGCACAGGCACAGATTCAGGTGAAACACCCATGTACATAATAAAACAGGTAAATCTTTAAAAAAGGAAAAAAAATCCAGAGTGCCAAGAAAAGATGACTCAGAGGACATGCTGCTCAAGCCTAACCAGAATCCTTGGTGAAAAGAGAACCAACCAATTTCCAGACTGCAGGTGAAAAACACTTTTATGTATTGAAGTACATAACTTTAATCCCAACACTCAGGAGGCAGAGGCATGGATAGATGAGTTCAAGGCCAGCCTGGTCTACAGAATGAGTTCCAGAACAGCCAAGGCTACACAGAAAAACCCTGTCCCGAAAATTTTAATAAAATAACCAAGAGGGAAGATGGGAGTGAGTGGGCATATAGTTTAGTGGTAGAATACTTACCTACCATGCACCCTGGGTATTCAGACACAGACAGACAGACAGACAGACAGACAGACACATACACACACATAATTAGTCTCAATTTACTGGAATACACAATCTTAAGATAAAAATTGCAAACACAGGGCTGGAGAGAAGGCTCCTCAGTTAAGGGCACTGACTGCTCTTCCAGAGAACCTGGGTTCAGTTCTCAGCACACACACGACAGCTCACAACTATGTTTCATCCTCATACAGACATACATGCAGGCAAAACAAAACAAAAAGAAATACATTATTTTTTTTAAGTGCAAATGCAGTAAGACAGAAATGTAACATAGGTTTGTAAGCATTCATATTCAATTCCTAGCACAAAAAAAGGTACCTGACAAGATGGCTCAACAGGAGATCTGTTTACCATTAAGTCTGACCTAAGTCTGATCCCCAAACCCATAATGGAGAACCAACTCCCAAAACTTGTTCTCTGATTTCTACATGCATGTACCACTTATTCAAACATACCATGAATCAAAAACTACAAATAAAAAACAAATACTTTTCTTAATTTAAAAATTCCCAAATCTATTCCCAAAATGGATTCAAGCCATTCATGATGGCTTATCATGTATAACATCATGTAAAAACCTTCTTACAGGCTAAGCAGTGATGGGAGGTGGTGGTTGACACCTTTAATCCCAGTGCTTTAAAGCCAGCCTGGTCTATAAAGTGAGTTCCAGAATAGCCAGAGATACAGAGTAATCAAGTCAAGGGGAAAGGAAAAAGAAGGAAAAGAGAGAGGGAGGGAGGGAGAGAGGAAGGAAGCCAGCTAGCCAGCCAGCCTGCCCTTCCCTCTCCTTTTTTTGAACTGGAGTCTCACACACACTAAGTTGGAAGTTAGCCTGGAACTCGCAGCTCCCAGTGATCTTCCTACCTCAAGCTCTTTAATAGCTACACAAAACACCATCACACCTAGCTCTCCCCTCACCCCTTAAGATAATTAATTACCAGCCGGGCGGTGGTGGAGCACGCCTTTAATCCCAGCACTTGGGAGGCAGAGGCAGGTGGATTTCTGAGTTCGAGTCCAGCCTGGTCTACAGAGTGAGTTCCAGGACAGCCAGGGCTACACAGAGAAACCCTGGGGGGGTTGGGGGGGGAGACCTCTTCTGACATCAGAGGGTAGCACTTGAATAGGCAATACACAGATATGCATGCATCCAAAATACTCAAATGGATAACAGAGATAAATTTAAAAAAATAAATAAATAAAAATTTAAGCTTCCTCAAATTCACTTTTCCTAAAATAGCTTCTCAACCATATTTATATTCAGGTATAGACATATAAATATGTGCTTTTTATTACGGTTGTATTATACTATCTGTTAACAATCCACCATTATAAAGAAATGTCTAAAGGAATAAAGAAATGGTTCATTGTTTAAGAGTATTAGCTATTCTTCAAGGATTCAATTTCCTGCACCCACCTGGTGGGTACAAATACTGGGTTCAATTCCCTGTACCTACATGGTGGCTCAACAACAACTGTCTGCAACTCCAGTGCCCCGAATCCACCCTCTTTTGTCTTCCACTGGCACCAGGAAAGTACATGGTACAGAAGGCAAAACACTAACAACACAAGACTTGGGAGCATTGGGAGCATTGGGAGCATTGGGAGGCAGAGAGGCAGAGAGGCAGAGAGGCAGAGGCAGATATGTCTGTGGATCTAGCCTATGTTGATATATATGTATCATATGTATGTACACACACGTGTACACGTGTGCACACACACACACACACACACACACACACACAGGTAGATGTTGAGGATAACCTAGTCTATATAGTGAGTTCCAGGACAGACAGAACATAGTAAGACCCTGTTTCAGAAAAGCCAAAAAATACTTGATAATAACAACAATAACAACCAACAACAAACACAAAATCAAACTTTAGTTCCTCACCACAGGAAACTCCTTTGTAAAGCACTGGGCACTGCTGATCAACCAGCAGCTTTCATTGTTTGTCTAAGATCTCATGGATCTCAGGCTGGCCTCAAACTCATTACGTAGATTTCAATTCCTGATCTTTGTCTCTATCTCTCAAGTGCTGGGATAACAGGTGTACTACCAAGCCCAGCTTATGTTTTAATTTTTGCTCTGCAATTAACTAACCAAATTTAAACTCTCAAAGCCAATGACCATCAATACATAAACAGAATTTCCTACCTGAACTGAAAGTATCTAGACCCACAACTTTAAAAAACGTATCTACTCTTCTATGGAGGCAATCTGACAAAGAATGTAGGTTTTCACACTTGGAGTCTCAGTGCATCATCTCACCTCACCATGGGGTCTACACCTTAGTTAGGACAATCGAAGCTGGAGAGATGCCCCAGTGGTTAAGAACACTGGGAACCCAGGTTCAATTCCCAGAAACTACATGGTGGCTCACAATTGTCTGTAACTCTAGTTCCAGGTGATCTGACACCCTCAAACAGACACACATGCAGACACCAAACCACATACAATAAAAAATAAGTCATTTAAAATTAAAACTCTCCCAATCTATCTAAACTCAAACTGCCTCGTTTGCAAAAATTAAGATAATAGACTAATTTTGAGTGTTGAAAACAAAAAAGAACTTAAGTACAATAAGCTTGAATTCTTATGTACTCAAACTTTTTTCCTGAGCTCAAATTTTATAAAACAATTTTAAAACTGTGATTCCCCTCCTAGATGTCTAACAGCCTGGGAATTCCAAACCAGATCAACGGGGCTAGACCAGGGGGATACCAGTTGGTCCTGGTGATTCATTCCTGTAATCCTAGCAGTCAGGAGGAGGCAGAAGAATCGCTTTGAATTTGAAGTCAGCCTGGGATACAGAGCAAGACCATGTTTCAAAAAAAAAAAAAAAACAAGGGGCAATGCTGGTTGCTCCTGGCACATGCTTTTGATCCCAGGACTAGTGAATCAGAGGCAGGCAGATGTTTTGAGTTCAAGGCCAGCCTGGTCTACAGAGTGAGTTCCAGAACACCAAGGGCTATACAGAGAAACCCTGTCTCCAAAAAAGGCCAACCCCTGCCCTTCAGAAACCGAAGGCCAGCATAACTGACTGTTATAAAGAGGACATGTAAAGACCTGTGCTGGGAAGAGCACACAGTCAGAGGTACAGGTGATGACCCCAAGGACTCCTCTGGAAGGAAAGGGAATACTCTAGAAGAGAGGACAACTTTTCTCAGGCTGAGCAAACAGAACATGCAAAGTGAGTACTATCATGAAGCTTTGTTTTAGACTCACATGGAGTCTGGTGATAAATCACACATTATTTTCTCCTTTGTGGGGTAGTCAGAGACAAGTCAACAAAATCTGTGTTCTCTTTTCTCTTCTACAGAACAGGAATAGTAGTACCTAACTCAAAGAGAAGACTGATCATGGTCATGAATGTGAAGCACACACTAAAAATTGGGAAAATGGTAGCTGTTGCAATAATAATAATATTGCAACATTAATAAGGTGCAAGCGCATCCAGAAACTCTTAAGTTGGAGGTGAGACTGGGAAACTGCTTTCTAAGAAAGATCTTTCATGCCAAGTAAGAAGTTAGGATTGGACTGTGAGATAGCTCACAGGTAAACTTGCCCACCAGAGTTGGAGCCACATTGGACCCATAGTGAAAAAAGAGAACAGACAAGTTCTACTCTGACCTCCACATGAATGCTGTGGCACAATGTGCACCCCCCCACACACACACACACACAGAGAAAGACAGAGACACTTACACTTAAAAATGTTTAAAGTTAGAATTGCTAAAGATGGAACCAGAGAGGATTTCAGAAGGAAAGGACTAAATAAATACTTGCTTTAGAGAAAAGAACTCTGCAGTCCAAGAAAGGTAGTCAGGGAAAAGTATATAGAAGGGGCCCTGAGAGAGGGTAGATGAATTCATTTCATCAAAATTACAAGAAACAGCATGCATTCACAAATCTTCCTAAACTGAAACCCAAAAGGCTAGAGGGATGACAACTTTTGGGGTTTGAACACGGAAGTGATTAGCATTCCTTTCCTTTAGGTAAATGATGGAGTGTCATCGGCAGAACAGATAAGGAGTTTAATCACAATTGTTTTGTGCCCATTTCCACTGTAGTTTTATTAAATGTTCTCTCTAGGTTTCAGTGAGTAAATGGCTTTCTTTTGTTTTGACTCCATCAACCAAGTACAAATCTGTTCTCAGCTCCTCCGGCCTTCTGTATTTCCGGTCCGGCGAGAGCTCCGCTGCACTACCAGGTAGCACTGGTAAAGATAACACTGGCGGGTTATCTTTAGAGAATGTCGGCAAATCTACCAGTGAATGGCTCAACTGAGCACCTGCATTGTATGCCTCACCAAAGGAGCCAATTAGTGTGGTGACACTCCGATACATTCAAGATACAAAGTGCGTATACCAAGTTATTTTTGTAAACTTTGGCAGGTTTGGCCTCCAACGACAGAGGCCAACCCCCACCCTTCACTTCATCGGAGACAGGAGATGAGGATGACTAAGAGATGGATAGAAGAGTGAACCTAGCTACGCAAGGGGACGACCCCACGCCTTCCTAGAGTTGGAACTTGTCCGCTGTGTGACTCTGCAGTCACAAGGCGACAGTTTGCGAGGACCCAACACAATTTCAAAAGACCACCAACTAACTGACCTAACTTTGGCCTCCTGCCCTCCTCCTTCCTTTCCCTTCTCCGGCCTCGCAGCCTCCCCGGTCCCGGAGCTGTGGGCTGGCGGAATGGGGCTCAGAGAACGGCGACCGCGGCCCAGAACCGGGAGGCTGCGCGGCGCGGACTCCCAGCCGGGGCTCCGGCTTTCTTCCCCGAGGGCGCCCAGCTTGGGGCCTCCAGGCCCGGCCCACAGATAAACGGCGTCCTCGACCCGGACCGCGGCCGCTGCGACGGAGGGCCGGGCTTCGCTCCGGGAGGAGGGGGCACGAGAACTGCCCAAGCTGATCCGAGGGGCCGGCGGAGGCGGCTCCCGGCGCGGCCTTGCGCTCCCGCCCAGGCTGCGGCCTAAGCGGCCCCGTTAGATCTCTCCGCACGCGGCACAGCGGGGCCACACAACGAGGGATGAAAAACGGCATCGCCCCAAGGAACCGCGGCCCACCGTAGGGGTCCCGGCCCGGGGACGCTGCCCCCCGCCTGGCCAGCGCCAGAGAATGGCTTTTACCTTCATCAGCCTCCTGCTGGCCGCCATCTTGGATCTGGTGCTGCTGCTTTCCCAAAATGCATCGCGGTAGGCCAGGCGGCTAGAACCCCCTCACTTCCTGGAGCGGGGGAGGGGCTAACCGGGAAGAGAGCCGAATAGGGGTGCACCTACTGTGTGTGGGTCCCAGTGCTATAGAATCTTGTGTAGACACGAGTGACCTGGACAGTTAAAGATCCTTACTTTATGGAGCCTCCAATCCGACGGCAAATACATACAGTGCCTGGTATGTAGTAGGTGCACTATAAATAGTGTGTGTAATAATTGTAATAATTGTAATAATCGAATAATCAAGATTATTTCAGACAGTGCTAAACACTATGAAGAAATCAAAACTGGGAAATGAGAAAATTATTCTGTTACTGAAGACGTGATACAGTCGGTAAAGTGCCTGTCTGATCAAGGAAGACCTGAGTTTGGATTCCCAAGAACCCACATACTAAGCAAGTATGGGCCCCAGCACTAGGGAAGTTACAGGTAGATCTCTGAAGTTCTTTGTCTAACCTGCCTAACTGAATTGTTGAGCCTCAGATTCAAGGAGAAAACCTGTAAAGTGCAAACAAGGAAAGAATTCTGTGGACCTCAGGTCTTCACATGCGTGTGTGTGTGTGCATGCCCACACTAACATTCACACAGAGACTCCCACACACAATAAGGACAAGGATCTGCTTTTCAGGAAGCCACACTAAAGGAATACTATGAATAAGAGAGAGCAGATCAGCCGAAGATAAGTGGATTGTGCCTTTAAGTCCTGCAGAGGGAGGCAGAGGCAGGCAGGACTATAAATTCTAGCCAGCCTATGCTACATAGTATGATCCTAGTAATGGCTGAAAGATTCAGAGAGAAAGAAAGAAACTGCCAGAAGGCAACCCTACATAGCTCAGTGCTTCTACCAGTGGAGAGGTGTTGAAGGCTGGAGGATGAGATGTAGGTAAGGTCTTATGTAGCTCAAGGAAGCCTCAAAATCCGCTATATAACTAAAGATGACGTTAAACTCCTGATCCTCCTGCTTCAACCCTCAAGTGCTGGGAGTACCTGTACTCCATGAGTAACTTCCATGTGCTTACTAGAAGGAATCTTTTCTTTGGTCTTTTTTTTTTTAAAGATTTATTTATTTTATGTAAGCAAGTACACAGTTGCTCTCTTCAGATGGTTGTGAGCCACCATGTGGTTGCTGGGAATTGAACTCAGGACCTCTAGAGGAGCAGTCAGTACGCTTAGCCACTGAGCCATCTCTCCAGCTCTTCTTTGGTCTTTTGATGCCCTTTCTATCTAGAGTAAATTGACCCCCTAAGAGGAATCACATGACACCAGTGGGGAATGGTGGGCTAGGCCACCAAGACACCAGACTCCATGTCTCAAGAGGGCTGAGGCTCTAAGGAGAAACTAGCAAAAGTACAGAGCTGGCAACATGAGGCCGACTGAAATGTGAAGAGAATACATTGCTTTCATTCAGCAGAATCTTCAGGACACTTAACTCGGAGGGTTTCAAATCAGGTTCAAACAATATACTCTTTTTTCATTTGTTGTATTGTTGTTGTCCTTGTTTTGAGACAAGGGGTTGCTATGTAGCCTTAGCTGGCCTTGAACTCATAGAAATCCACCAATCTCTGCCTCCCAATTGCTAGGATTAAAGGGTTATAATATCCATCTTAAAAATCATATAATTTACTGGGCAGTGGTGGCACACACCTTTAATCCCAGCACTTGGGAGGCAGAGGCAGGTGGATTTCTGAGTTCGAGGCCAGCCTGGTCTACAGAGTGAGTTCCAGGACAGCCAGGGCTACACAGAGAAACCCTGTCTCAAAAAAAAAGAAAAGAAAAGAAAAAGAAAAGAAAAACAGATAATTTAAGCCTGGAGGTGGTAGAGCCATATCCGCTGATTTTTCCACAAGCATACCATGATATGCACGATCATACACACACACACACACACACACACACACACTCACACACACACACACACTCACACACACCCTCATCTGAAGACCCAAGTTTGATTTCTTTTTTTGTTTTGTTTTCTTAGACAGGATCTCTCTGTGGAGTCCTGGCTGTCCTGGAACTCACTCTGTAGACCAGGCTGGCATCAAACTCAGAGATCTGCCTGCCTCTGCCTCCCAAGTGCTGGGATTAAAGGCGTGTGCCACCACTGCCCAGCACTAAGTTTGATTTATAGCATCCATATGGTGGTTTACAGCCACCTATGGGTCCAGTCTCAGAGGATCTGATACCTTCTTCTGGCCTCTGAGGGCACTGTATACAACTGGATCTGCTCAGACATACATTCATATAAAATACCAATACACATGAAAATATATTTAAAAAATTAAAGAGAGGAGGAAATTTTGATGTGGCGAAAGGGAGACAAGGGAGGGCAGAGGTAAGAATAATCAAAATTTCAATTGTTTTGTTTTGGAGACAGGGTTTTTGTATATATCCCTGGCTATCTTAGAACTCACTATTTGTACCAGACTGACCTCAAACTCGCAGAAATCCACCTGCTTCTTGCTCCTAAGTGCTGGGGTTAAAGGTGTGCTACACTACACCTGGCTTTGTTTTTTAACGTTTTGTGTGTGTGTGTGTGTGTGTGTGTGTGTGTGTGTGTGTGTTTATGTGTGTTATGTGTGTGTTTGTGTTGCCTGCATGTGTTATCTGTGATCCATTTGTGTCTGGTGCCTGTTGTAGCCAGAAGAGGGCATTGTATCCCTGGAACTATAATGATAGGCAGTTGTGAGCCATAACAGTGGAAGAGCACTGAGCAGTCTCTCCAGGCCTACTACCTCTTTGTTAAACCAGTGTCTTTCTTAGAATATAACACATGACACTTATGAGGACATCTGTACACTGGGGCAGGTAGGAATTTTCTTTCTTCAGTTCCTCAAATCACTTCTGCAGTCTTGTACTGTCTCCAGGGAAGTCTGGAGCCCCACAGACTCCAGTTTGAAGACAGTCCATGTAATCTTTCTCTCTCATTTTGTAAAGTGGGGGAAGTGAGACTTGGAGAAAACAGTAACATGGATTAATCTGCCTCTAAGTCTGTAACTCATTCTCATATACTTCAAGCACAGTGGTGTCCTGGGTCACAAGAAGGAATGGAGTAGAGACTAAGAAAGACACTTTTCTGAAAAACATCTGACATGCCTCAGGAGGTTCTGGCATGCCTAGCAATCCAGTTAGTGAGTGAGAGGATTCTGGAGACCCAGTCCAAATCCTCCCCCTGGTGACAGGCTGATCTCCAGACCTCATAGCTTGAACCCTAGTCAAGTAAGTCACAGGAGCTGTGAAACCACCCATGACACCATGAAGTAACAACCTAACTACTCAGCCTCAGGTGCCCAGGAAAGCCACCGATCTTCTCTATAAAGCAGCATCTTGGTTTTTTTGTTTTGTTTGTTGTTTTTTTTTGTTTTGTTTTTGTTTTTGTTTTTGTTTTTTTGTTTTGTTTTGGTTTTTTTTTTGTTTTTTTTTGGTTTTTCGAAACAGGGTTTCTCTGTGTAGCCCTGGCTGTCCTGGAACTCACTCTGTAGACCAGGCTGGCCTCGAACTCAGAAATCCACCTGTCTCTGCCTCCCAAGTGCTGGGACTAAAGGTGTGCACCACCACCGCCTGGCTAAAGCAGCATCTTGTAAGAGCTCCATAAAGACAGCCTTCTTGTAACCCAGGGCAAATTCAAGGCTAAGACTGACTGGTTTCTCACCTGCTACCCTCATCTGCTTCTGTTCTGAAAATGAATTGTGAACCATAATTCTCATGGTCTTGTTTCCCAAAGGTTTTTTTTTTTTTTTTTTTTTTTTAATTTTTATTTATTTAATGTATGAGTGTATACATCCTCAGGCCAGAAGAGGGCATCAGATCCCCTTATAGACGATTGTGGGCCACCGTGTGATTGCTGGGAATTGAAGTCAGAACCTCTAGAAGAGCAGCCAATGCTCTTAACCACTGAGCTATCTCTCCAGCCCCAGAGGTATTCTCTATAGGGTCAGAAGAATCTTGTTTGAAAAATAACTATAGCAGTAATTTGCCAGGTGCTGAGGGCACGCAGCAGTTAGAGGTCTCAGGTGTAGGCATTATCAGGCATTATGATGCACACCTTTAATTCCACCATTCAGGAGGCAGAGGCAGGCAGATCTCTGTGAGTTTGAACCCAGCCTGGTCTACAGATACAGTTCCAAGACAGCCAGTTCTACACAGAGAAACCCTCTGTTGAAAAAACAAAAACAAAACAAACAAACAAAAACAAAAAGCAAAAACAAAAAAAATGAAGGAGAAGAAGGAGGAGGAAGACGAGGAAGAAGTCATCCCAGATGCATCCTAGGCTCGAGAAGCACCACAAAATACCTTTCTGATAGAGTATATGGATACAGAAGGTTAGTTATTACTGTGGTTTCTTGTAAGCCAGTTAATACCAGAGCCTGGAAGAACAGGGAGAAAGCAGAGAGGAGGAATGCTCCTGAGCCACTCAGAGCTACAGCATAAGACCATATTTTTTTTTTAAAAAAAAAATGTTTTCGGGGAGCTGGAGAGATGGCTCAGGGATTATGGGTGCCTACTGATCTTGCAGAAAACATGGGTGTGGTTCCCTGGCATCCACATGGTGACTAAAAACCACCTGTGGCTCCAATTTCAGGGCATATGATGCTCTCTTCTGAGGGAATTCACTCTTCTCAGGGAACCAAACCTATGTTTTCTGCAAAATTAATAGACAAAGAGCTAAAAAGAGACAGAGGGAGAGAGAGAGAAAGAGAGAGAGAGAGAGAGAGAGGAGAGAGAGGAGAGAGAGGAGAGGGAGAAACAGACAGGACAGAAAGACAGACTTGGGAGGCAGAGGCAAGCGGATTTCTGAGTTGGAGGCCAGCCTGGTCTACAGAGTGAGTTCCAGGACAGCCAGGGCTATAGAGAAACCCTGTCTCGAAAAACAACAACAACATTAAAAAAAAGAGAGAGAGAGAAAAGAAAAAAGAAAGACAGAAACAGAGAGACAGGATATGAATCTCAGTGGTATAAAATTTGCCTAGCATGTGTGAGGTGGATGCAATCAATCCTGTCATTGCCATCTTGCTGATTCAAAAAAACATGTTAGTCAACTGCTGCAATCCAGGCACTGGAGAAGCAGAGACAGGTGGATCCCCGACTTTGATTCTATCCTGGTGTACAGAGTAAATTCCAGAACAGCCAGAGTTACACCAAATACTAATACTAATAATAAATTAAAAAATTAAAAAACTGTCTCAAACAAACAAGTTTCAGTTGATATAGGAAAAGCCTTAGCATGTTGGGGTCCTTGGAAGAGTAGGCACAGAGGGGTTATAGCCACACTAGGTAACCCACTTAAGAGCTCAGAGCTCAACCACAAATTTAAGCAGATCTTGTAATAAGTTTTCGGTTACCTAATTTTAAAACTCGACCAGAAACCCTAGAAGGATCAGATGAGATCTGACCAGAATCCATTTTTACCCAGGCCCAGGAGCATCGATCGTCTAGGAACCCTACTGGGGCTCTAATTCTGGAAAAGATTGCACACTGCCAGGGAGAGAGTCACAAAAAACCCTAAAGCAGATGTGTATACAGGCTCAGAAACATGCCCGGGGTATCTGGGGAAGTTCAGGAGCTGGTTTGAAAGGGGTCTCAGGAGTCTAGGAATAGGCGAAAGGCGCCCAGTTTGTAGTGAGGCGGCAGGTTATAAGGGAGATCACCTCCAAGGCGGAAGAGGCGCGCGGAGGGCACCTAGGGGCGCCGGAAGGGGCGCGCGGGGCGGTTGGCAGCGGCCGGGGGCGGAGGCCGTTGGCTAACTGGCCTACCAATACCAAGCTACCGCTGGCTTCTTGCCGGGCTGCGGCCACAATGACAAAGGATTCACCCACCCCCTTGGGTGGTGGCCGCGCGTCGCCCAAAAAGTCAGGCAGTCCCGGTCCAGCGGCCGCAGTGCTGGAGGAGCAGAGGCGAGAGCTAGAAAAACTGCGGGCAGAGCTGGAGGGCGAGCGCGCGCGCGGCCGGTCGGAACGGAGGCGTTTCGCTACCCAGACGCGCCAGCTGCGGGAGTCGGCCGAGCAGGAGCGGCAGCAGCTGGCTGACCATCTGCGCTCCAAGTGGGAGGCCCGACGCCTCCGGGAGCTGCGGCAGCTGCAGGAGGAGGTGCAGCGCGAGCGTGAGGCCGAGATCCGGCAGCTGCTGCGCTGGAAGGAGGCAGAGTTGCGGCAGCTGCAGCAGTTGCTACACCAGGAACGCGATGTTGTACTGCGCCAGGCTCGGGAGCTTCAGCGCCAGCTGGCCCAGGAGCTGGTAAACCGCGGTTACTGCAGCCGCTCGGGGGCATCCGAAGCCTCCGCAGCACAATGCCGTTGTCGCCTGCAGGAAGTCCTGGCGCTGTTGCGCTGGGAGACCGACGGCGAACAAGCCGCGCGCATCCGCCACCTGCAGGCGGCGCTAGACGTGGAGCGCCAGCTATTCCTTAAATACATCCTAGAGCACTTCCGCTGGCAGCCGGGTTTACCGGGACCCGCGGACCCCCAAGCCACGCATTCCTTGGAAGAGCCGCCCCAGAGCAACACTGGTGGTACCCCAAAGCCTGCTCGTCGACTCGGATCCCTCGAAAGCCTGAATACTGGCGTCCGGGTTCACTCTCCAAACGACCTGCTGCCCACGCGCGCCAGCTCCCTCGAATCTTTGGCAACAGCACATTCCTGCTCACTGGACAACACACTGAATTGCCCCCAGGCTTCTGAATCCGAGGTAAGGGCCTCTTCCACCAGTGCCTCTATTCCAGACACCTCCAGTCCCCAGCCGCCACCTCAGCTACCATCAATACATAGGAAACCTAATGACCTGCAGAAAGAAAGCTCGGAGAACAAGCCCTGCGAAGTCTCAACCTCCTCACCTCCGGGTCGGGACTACCACGAACTGGTGAGGCAGAACTCGGAGCTGGCCGAGGCATTGCAGGTGCTGGTTCGCCGCTGCTGTGACCTGCGCGAAGAAAACTTGCAGCTGCGGCGCAAAGGCTTCTCCGAGGAGGCCGGAGAGAAAGTGAAATGGCTCAAAGTGAAGCATGCAGAGCTGACCGATCTCGCTCAGCGCCTTGAAGACAGAGCCCGAAAGCTGCAGGAAACCAACCTGCGGGCCATGAGTGCTCCTATGCCAGGTGAGAACGTCGAAGGTCTGGGCCAAGTGTTTACCTGCCAGCGTGCTCAGGACCTGTCAGAACAGGCTGGCGCTCTGCAAGCCAAGGACCTGCAGATCGAAGCATTGAGGCGGGAGTGCCACCTGCTGCAGGCGCGCATCACCGCGGACCTTGGCAGCTCCTCACATCCTGAAGAGGGCGCCACGTGCGCGCAATGGTGCAACATCAGTGACTTGGACCGGCTGCAGCGTGAGTCTCAGCGGGAAGTGCTGCGGCTGCAAAGACAATTGACTCTACATCAGAGTAAAGCTGGCGCCTGGGCGGACGCAGGCAGCCCCAGCGCACCCTCGGAGATAGCTCGGCACCAGGTGCAGGCGCTGGAACGCGAGCTGGGTTTACAGCGGCGGGAATGCGAGGAACTGAGCGTTCAGGCAGCCGCTGCTGAGCGGCGCTACGAGGAGACAGAAGCACAACTGCAGGCCGCGCTGCACAAGGGAGCCAGGCTGTCAGAGGAGAACGCACGGCTGCAGGCCCTGGCCAACTGGATGAAGAAGATGGCAGATGAGAACAGCAATGTTTCCCGGCAGCAAAGTCACACGAGGCAGAGGCAGGAACTCGAAGCCACTGGCCTGCTGGCTGAGCAGCTGCTGCAACAAGAGGGATATGTTCAAGACAGGCGGCAGCAGCTGCAGCACTACCAGAATAAAGCCGCAAGTGACCTTAGGACTTCCGGGAAAGAGATGCAGGGGTTGCAGTTTCAGCCTGGCCACCCCTCAGAGACATCAGAGACCACCCAAGCTTCAGAGTCCCAAGCCAGGGATAGCAGGAGACCCAAATTCAAGACAAAATCTGAAGAACATGTATTGCCATTGCCTACCAGGGACGTACAACCTCCTGCTTGTCTCTCCCAGCAGGAGAACCCAGTTACACTTGGGGAACCGGCTGCTGCCCCCCAAGTGTCAGACAGAAATCCATCCAATCAGCCTCTGGACTCCAAGCCCCAAGCCAAGAAAACCAGTTCACAGTCAAATTCCTCCTCAGAGGTAGAGTCCATGTGGGCTACAGTGCCATCTTGCCTTTCTCTGGACATGGACACAGCAAGTGAAGTGGATGATTTAGAACCAGACAGTATGTCCACACCCCTAGAAATGAGGAGCCTTGAGGCTCCCATCATTCCCAAGCTCAAGATCTTCTTGGCTAGATATAGCTACAATCCATTTGAAGGACCTAGTGAACATTCTCAAGGCGAGCTGCCCCTCACAGCTGGGGATTATGTCTATGTCTTTGGGGATGTAGATGAGGATGGCTTCTATGAAGGGGAGCTTGTGAATGGACAGCGAGGGCTAGTTCCCTCCGACTTAGTAGAACCAATTTCAGGAAACCCTAAGCATAACCACCTATTCCTCAAGTGCCCTGACGTTGGTCCCACTGCACTACCAGCCGAGCACAGCAAAGCCTTGAAGAGAGGCAGCTTATTACTTGGGGAAGTACAGGAGAGAGGCCTATGTCAGGTAGGAAGGGTAGACTCTAAGACAGATATGGCAGCAGAGAGTTTGAAAACCAAGACAGAAGCCTGCTGGCTGGGCTTGGAATCAAGCGTGGAGGAGCAGAGCTTCTCCAGACCCCTCCTGGAGGCCAAAGGAGCGTTCTGTCTGGCCCCCATGGAACTGCACCTGCGGAATGTCACAGCTACCTCCGCCACTATCACCTGGGCCTCTAGCAGCAACAGATACCCCCATGTGGTGTACCTTGATGATGAAGAGCATATCCTAACTCCCTCAGGTGTGAACCACTACACCTTCCAAGGCCTACATCCTGGCACATGTTACCGGGTGAGGGTGGGGGTGCAGCTACCTAGGGACCTCCTACAGGTGCTCTGGGAAACAATGTCTTCCACTGTAACTTTTGATACGCCTTTGGCAGGCCCCCCTGACCCTCCTCTGGATGTGCTGGTGGAGCACCACGCCTCTCCAGGGGTCCTAGTAGTCAGCTGGCTCCCTGTAACCATAGACTCGGCTGGGTCCTCCAATGGAGTGCAGGTCACTGGCTATGCTGTGTATGTGGATGGCTTCAAGGTGACCGAAGTTGCCGACGCCACTGCTGGAAACACCCTGCTGGAATTTTCTCAGCTTCAGGTTCCCCTAGCGTGCCAGAAGGTTTCGGTAAGAACCATGTCACTGTATGGCGAGTCTCTGGATTCAGTGCCAGCTCAGATCCCTGAAGACTGCTTCTCTTGTTACCCATTCCTAGAAGCTCCTCCGTTTAACTACACAGATGGTGACCCTTTCTCTGTCTGTCACCAGAAGCTGGTACAAACTTCTCTGGGTGCCAAGTCCAGTCCTCGTGCCCCAGGAAGCTGTGGGGAGTCCCAGGCTAAGTTTCTAGAAGCATTCCCTGAAGAACATCCAAGGAAGCATCTACCACTATCCAGCCTGAGCTCAGATGGGGCAAACAACCCAGGCCAGGGGCCCACAGAGACCTGGAAGGGCTATGAGAAGGACTTGTCCTTTCAGAAGAGTCCCCAGAACCACAAGTCACCTCTACTCTTTGACCAGTCTGCGGTAGAGGAAGGACATGCCCCACACGTATGCTTCAGTGGGAGTCCTGCTCCAGGATTCGTCCATCTCTCCTCAGAGATTGGACCCAGAAAAATACTGTGTTGGGAGAAGCCTGGCCTTGAGAAAGCCCTTCTTCAAAGTCAGTATGCCCAAATGGTGTCACCTCACCAGCAAGGTTCCAGCCAGTGCCATACAGCTGACTTCCATCACGTTTTTGAAGAGAAGGAGGCTCTGTGTTTGGATTCTCGGTGCACAGAGAAGCCAGAGCAAAGAAAGAACAAGTCCCAAAATGGACAGAGACAAGGGGCTCTGGGAAGCAAGAGAGAGTGCCAGTTTCATGAGCCTACCTCAGTGCTATGCCCAGCACCAACCAGCAAAGTCATTAAGATGGCAAGTGGTGGCCCTGACCAGCTGGAGACCGAATCAAACAGTCCAGTCAGGCTCTTCCTGGCCCTCTTTGACCATAGCCCCCTGGTGAGATCTGTCAACTCAGAAGCTGCAGAAGAAGAGTTGTCCTTCCAGAAAGGACAGCTACTGAGAGTATGGGGCTCACGGGATCTCCAGGGCTTCTACCATGGAGAGTGCAATGGACAAGTGGGCAAAATCCCTGGGCACCTGGTAGTTGAGGTAGAGGTAGGCACACAACAGACTGATGGGAGATGGCGTTTGCCAGCACAGGGGCATCTGCATTCTGAAGCTCGACGTGAAGACTTGGAGGGTCTAACCAAATCCCAGGGATCTTACATGCCTCAAGGGAACTCCAGAACACCCACACTGTGGACCCCAAAGACAATGGTGGCAGCTCTGGACTATGACCCCAGGGATGGGAGAGCAGGGGTCCGGGGAAAGGGCAAGTTGGTATTGAGAGCTGGAGATGTAGTCACAGTTTATGGGCCTGTGGATGATAAGGGATTCTACTATGGTGAGTATGGTGGACACAGGGGTTTGGTTCCAGCCCATCTGCTGGATGACTTGCCTGTCCATGGAGAGTAAGCACGACTCCCTTGTAGGGTAGTAGCCTCTGGCTGCCCACACCCCTTGGGAAGAGAAGCAAGCACATGTATCTTCACACAATACCCCTCCTCACTAGCCACCTTAAGCAACATTGGCTCCAGGCAACATCACCTGAAACTGGTAACAGTCCTCAGAAGTCTTCCTAGTATCCAACAGCAGCAGGACTTAAATCTGAGTTGTTTCAAAAGAAAAGTAAACCAGCCAACCCCTGAGAGTTTGATAGGCTATTTCAAAGACAAGAATAACCATGGTGGGTATTAGAAATGCCTTTTTCTGTGGTCAGTATGTTTTCTTTAGCAGGTTAACATTATCCATCCATTGCCTTGTATGAAAGTCTCAAGAAAATTTAAAAAGAAAAAGCAATCAGAATGCTATTTTTCTATTTTATGTTCAACCCTCATTAAAATGTTCATAGAAAAAGAATACTTCGGAAGTTAAAGCATGGCCAAGGGAAATAGGAGCCTACCTCCTCTCTGCTCCCCTTTGCCCAGTGGATGTGGAATGTTGGCAGGAGTGTTTTCCTGAGAAAACAGGAGGTATATTCTCACTGTAGGGTGAGCCTTGTTCAGGGCAGGCTGATCCAGCTAAGGAGAACAGAAAAAGACAGAGCTGAGATGTAACTGGGTTGGAGCTCTGTACTGTTAGGTGGAGTCAGTGCCCCTAGGCTAGGGGCCTACTCCAGGAACTGCTGGTGTTCCCATGATGTTTTGTACGGGATCCCCTTGGGAAAGTAGTTCATGTATCTTTACAGAAGAGCCTATGGCAATTTGAAGGAGACTGGTCATGTCCAAGGTTGTGTGACACACAACCAAGAGCCACCTCCTCCTATGCTTCCAGGGCTCTCTGAGCTGGTAAACAGGAAGGGCGGGTCTCCGTCCTCCCCTCAGATCCAACAGGATTGTTAGAAAAAGGACTCTGCCTTCTATAATGTAGTCAGAGATGACTGGAAGCCCCCTGGGGCCAAAATATTGAGCAGTCCAGCAGCTGTTCCAGCAAAGAGGTTAACTTGGACTTGAAGGCTACCATCTGAAAGTGGGAAGAAAAAAAAGGGACACCGGGAGCCCCTCAAAGGGTTTACAAACTACATGGAAAGTCAGAGTAAAAAGCCACCTGAAACTGCACTCGTTCAACGCTGGAGAGCTGAGTTTGTATAATGGAGAGGAAATCTACCCAACTCCTCATAAACTGAGGGCCATTGTCCTTTTCTCTCAGTTTCCATACCCATGAGGAATGAGCTCAGACTGGCTCTTCAGCTAATCAGAGGAGGTCACAGAGACCAGCTCACCTTGCTAGACTTTTAGTACCTTTTCTCTTAATCCATAGCAGTTGAGAACAACACCCTTCACAATTGTTTTTACTTATTAGGGTGTCTGTATGGAGGTCAGAGGATGACTTGTGAGAGTCAGTTCTCTCCTTCCACCATGTGGGTCCCAAAGATCAAACTGAGGACTTCAGGCTTGGTGGCAAGTGCCTTTTACCTGCTAAGCCATCTTATAGACCCTACAAATGGTTTTGTTCTGTTTTGTTTTACTGTGTAAACTTTAGCTGATAAGATAGTTCACTTATGCAATGGTGCTTGCAGCCTACCCTGAAGATTTGAGTTCAGTCTCCAAAACCCACATTGTTGATGGAGTGGATTCATTCTTTTTCTTTTTCTTTTCTTTCTTTCTTTTTTTTTTTTTTTTTTAAGACTTATTTATTTATTTTTATGTAGATGAGTCACTGTAGCTGTCTTCAGACACACCAGAAGAGAGCATCAGATTCCATTACAGATGGTTGTAAGCCACCATGTGGTTGTTGGGAATTGAACTCAGGACCTCTGGAAGAGCAGTCAGTGCTCTTAACCACTGAGCCATCTCTCCAGCCCCCCAGGACTAATTTTTTTCAAGTTGTTCTTTGATCTCCACACAGGTGCCATGGGACTCATAGGCCCACACACATACACACACAAAATAAGGGTTAAAAAAAAAAAAAAAAAGCACTGGGCATAGTGGCAAACACCTTTAATCTGAATTCTCAGGAGGCAGTTTGAGGCCAGCCTGGTCTAAAGGTTAAAGGGCAGCCAGGGCCATAGAGAGAGACCCCTGGCACACTCCCTCATGCCTCAATTTAAAAGGGCTAGAGAGGTAACTCATTGGCTTGAAGCACTGGCTGCTCTTCCAGAAGACCCAGGTTTCATCCTACATAGATGCTCACAACTGCATGGAACTGCAGATCCAGGGCATCGAGTGCTTTGTTCTGCCCTCTGTGGTACCTGGCACACATGCTGCTAATGCTGATGTAAGTAAAGCACTCATATACACATAAATCCTAAAACAAAATAAAATGTAGAAACCAACCAAAGTATAAAATGCACTCTCAGGAATTAGGGATATAGCTCGGAAGTGGACCATTTGCCTAGAATGTGCAAAGCCTGTGTTTGCCACCTAACACGTTAAAAAAAAGTACCCTAATTTTGTTTTGTTATTTTGTTTGTTTTTCTTTTTTTAAACAGATTTATTTTTATTGCTATGAGTACACTGCAGCTGTCTTCAGACACAGCAGAAGAGGGCATCAGATCCCATTACAGATGGTTGTGAGCCACCATATGGTTGCTGGGAATTGAACTCAGGTCCTCAGGAAGAGCAATCAGTGCTCTTAACTGCTGAGCCATCTCTCCAGCTCATCTTGTTTTTCAAGACAGGGTTTCTCTGTGTAACTCTAGCTGTCCTGGAACTCACTCTATAGACCAGGCTGTCCTTAAACTCCTGTGTCTGCCTCCTGAATACTGGAATTGGAGGTGTGTACCACCACCTCTGTGGCTAACTTAAAGTTTTTTATTAATGTGTACCAGACTAAACTCAAACTCCAAGAGGCAGAAACTGACCTTGAACTTCTAGTCGTTAGTCCTGGGGTTAGAGATATGCACAATACACCCAGTTTATGCCTTGTCATGCTGAAGACTAACTCCGCCCCGCCCCACCCTGTCCCCTCCTCTAACAACCACCATGTTAACCACCTTGGATTTTGTTGTTTCTTGGGGTTTTTTTGTTTTTTGTTTTTTTCCCCAAGACACAGATTCTCTGTGTGGCCCTGGCTGTCTTAGAACTCACTTTATGTACCAGGCCGACCTCAAACTCACAGAGATCTGCTCACCTCTGCCTCTCTTGTGCAGGGATTAAAGGAGTGTGCCACCAGCACCAGGCCATTTTTTTTTGAGGGGGGGGGTGGTTTCAAACCAGGATTTCTCTGTGTAGCCCTGGCTGTCCTAGGACTCACTCTGTAGAACAGGCTGGCCTCAAACTCAGAAATCCACCTGCCTCTGCCTCCCAAGTGCTGGGATTAAAAGCGTGCGCCACCACTGCCTGGCAACTGGGCCATTTTTAAACACTTAACTGTACAGTTTCAACAGATTCCTAGAATCTCACCACCCCCACCCCCATTTTTCATTTTTATAAATTAAAGCTACTAAACTATAAAACCCATCCGCCACTCAACTCTTCCTAACTTCCTTAAACACTGCCTCAGGATGCTTTCAGAGTCTGCTGCTTTCTCTCACCCCGACTGGCCAGTGACACCCCCCATCCCCATTTTTCTTGCCTATTTCTCAGCGTGTCATCTGGGCAGATCTTTTGGGGTCATGTTTGCCTTGTAAGACCTCCTGCCAGGAAAATAGCATTTTTTTTTTTAACCCTAAAGGCCTGGAACCCAGCAGGCTTTGTCCCCTTTCCCCAAAATGGTTATTTACTGGGAAATGGCAAATCCATGTAAAGGTCAGAGCAGATGGATTCTTTTATGTGGGTTCCAGAGATGTGACATGAGGTTTGACAACGCCTATACCGACTGTGCTGGCACCCTCCTTCTATTGGAGGAACCTAGAATGTGCCTCAAAAACCCAAGGATTTTCGCAAAGGACTAGAAGCAAATGCCAGACCTACGCGGCCTGGCACCAAGCTAGACTCTTCTCACACCCAGAAATCTTAAATCCCAGGGCTCATAGGAAATTTTAGTGAGTAATTTTAAAAAATAGACTGGAAGAGGCAGGGCAATGAAAGACATGAAGGCATGGGTGGGATGCTGGGACAGGGACACATTGTCTGGGGCCCAACCGAGCAACCTCAGTATTCAGGAGGTAAAAGCAGAAGAAATAAAAGGGTAGGGTCATCCTCTAAAGTGGATCATCATAGAGTGTGATACCAGCCTTGTTTAAATGAGATTCTACTTTAAAAAAAAAAATTACCCCCGCCCCAACATGTGGGGACACCAACTTTAATCCCAGCACAGGAGGCAGAATCAGGTGGATCTCTCAGGACAGCCTGGTCTACAGAAGGAGTTTCAGGGCAGCCAGGGCTACACAGAGAAACAGTGTCTCAGAAAACAAACAAACAAGTAAGTAAATACAGTAAGTAAAATCAGTTGTGGATGCTAGAGAAATAGTAGCACTGGCTGCTCTTCCGATGACCAGGATCCGACTCCCAGCACCGACATGCAGGTCATAACCATCTGGAACTCCAGCTCCAAGAACCAGGAACCTTATGACCTACCAGGCACAGATGTGCTGCAGACATACACGCAGAAAACAAATAGCCATACACAGAATTTTTTAAAGTGAAGTTGGGCTTCATATGTGTGGTTATGTGAGAGTGAGCACAGGAGCACAGGATGAGAAAGGCACCAGAGCCCAGGAGTTCCTGGAGTTCCAGGAGGTTTTGAAGAACCAAACTCAAATCGTCTGAAAGAAACAGCTGCTCTTTTGACTACTGAGCTTCTCATAACCCCGTGGTTTCTTGTTTGACTCTCAGCTTGAGTTATCTTTCTAATATGGCCTTCTGAGAGGACCAATAAGATGGCCCAGTGGATGAAGGTGACTGCTACCAAGCCTGATGAGTTAAGTCTTCAGAACACACTTGTTGAAAGAGATAGCTGACTCCTGCTCAGCTGTTCACATTCGAATTGTAGGATGTTTGTGCATGTGTGTACACACATACATGTAATGCTTTAAAACATGGCCTTCTGTCTGCCACAAGGCCTCAGCTAGATGATGTCAACTTCTTCAAAAGTTTCTTTATAATACCAACACTTGGGAAGTGCAAGGAGGAAAATCAAGAGTTGATGGGTAGCCTAAGCTACAAATCTGGTTAGAAGATTAGCCTGGTCTATATAAGGCCATGTCTCAAAAAACTTTGTCCTAAGGCCTGGCATAGTGGCATACCCCTTTGATCTCAGCACTCCCAAGGTAGAGACAGGCAGATCCTGATGAGTTCAAGGCCAGCATGGTCTACATAGTGAGTTCTAGGATAGACAAGGCTACACAACCTGTCTCAGAGAGAGAGAGGGAGAGAGAGAGAGAAAGAGAGAGAGAAAGAGAGAGAGAGAGAGGAAGGAGAAGGAGAAGGAGAAGGAGAAGGAGAAGGAGAAGGAGAAGGAGAAGAAGAAGAAGAAGAAGAAGAAGAAGAAGAAGAAGAAGAAGAAGAAGAAGAAGAAGAAGAAGAAGAAGAAGAAAAGGAAACAAGACACTTTGTTCTTTGCTGTCTCCTTGGGAAACTGTCTCTCCGTCCTGCCTGCCTGCATCTCCTACAGGCTAGAACAGACACCCAGGTGTAAAACCCAGCCCTGAAATAAGCCTTTCCTCCAGTCTCTCTCGAAACTTAACTGCCTTCACCCATTCTGTCAACATACAGGGCTGGCTATGGTACAGAACAGGCATGGCACCTTAGGAAAGGATCAATCTACTTGTGACTGAGACCACCAAAAGAAAGCACTGGCTTCTAGGTGCCCTTTGGGACTGCCTTGCCCTGAGCTCTCTTGTGCCTTTGGCCACATTTTCCTGCTCTGAACAACCTTATTCACAGTTCTGTGCAGCTCAGCTTTTACAGATTTGAAAACCTCTCAGGTTCAGAGAGCAGAGGTCGCCTGCCAAGGTCTTTCAGCAAGTTGGTGGTAGAGCCTGGATCTGAAACCAGGTGTGTTCCTTTGCCCTCATGTTATCTGGAAGATTCCTTCCCCTACCCTGGGGAAAGAACAGGGGCGAGGGAGGGCAAGGAATTCAAATTGGTAGGGCTGTTGGGGGGAGGGGACAGGGAGTGGCGGCTGCTAGGACTTGGGCAACAGGGTCCTGAGCCTAGCAACAGGCCTAGGAGGGGGCCTAGAGCAAATCCTGCCTGCTGAGTCAGAGGAGCCCGAGGGACTCCAGGTGGAGACTGATTTCTGAGTGATGAATGGGGGGTGGGAGTGGGACTGAGGACTGGCTGGCTGGAAAAAGCACTTTAAGATGGTAAGCCAAGGGGTAGAACTAGGTGTTAAGAGCCCACCCCAGGAGAAAGAGGCCTCAGAGAGGGCAGAGGGCCACATTTTCCAGAAGCTGGGAGTGGTCAGTCTCCACAAGGTCAGGCCAGATAAGAGCTGCAATAGACCCAGCCTCTCTTGTGATTATGACCAAGGCTCTAGTCCTAGCCCCTGGGGCTTCCTGGTATCCTGGCCAGGCAAGGAGATAGCCCCTTCCCCCACTGCCACTTGAGACCCATCAGACCCTGGTGAAGGGAGAAGGTTGAGATTTGGATGTTGCATGTCTTCTCCCAACTTCTCTTGCTCAGCTCCCAGCCCTCAGGTGCCCTCAATCCAGTGCAGACTGAAAGCTGTTTTTACTATTTCTGACCTCTCAGCTGCTGAGGAGGAACCTTTGGTAGGGAACTGGCACATGGCCTACCTTGTACCCTCTTGGTTTTGGTTTGTTTTTTGGTTTGTTTGGTTTTTTTTGTTGTTGTTGTTGTTGTGTTGTTTTGTTTTGGTTTTTTTTTTTTTGGTTTTTTGACACAGGGTTTCTCTGTGTAGCCCTGGCTGTCCTGGAACTCATTCTGTAGACCAGGCTGGCCTTGAACTCAGAAATCCACCTGCCTCTGCCTCCCAAGTGCTGGGAGGTGTGCGCCACCACCGCCTGGCACCTTGTACCCTCTTTATCCTGGAATACCCTCGATGTCCACTTCTCTACACAGCTGTTTGTGGAGACTGCCAAGCATATGCCTGCCTGCCTGTCTGATCTCCTTACTTCACCCTAGCCTAAGAAGTAAACATAGCTATTCCTGTCTTTGAGGTGGGAAAACTATGGGGGAAACCACAAAGGTCAGTTCTAGGCCAACTGGCTGGTCAACAATATGGCTAGGATTTGAACCTATGGGTGCCCACAGAAACAAACGCTTCTGTCCCTCATTTTTTACCTCTGGAAGAAACTGCCCTCCGCATTACTCATCTTTGCCCCTGGATCATAACGTCCTGCAGATAGATCCTAGGGAAGACCCTGCCTGTCCACAGATGGATTCAGGAAATCCAGGGTCAGCTGAGAGATGGATGAGGGTGTTTAAGGCCAATCAGGTAAAGGGTAGGGGAAGTTTGCTGCCTTTTTTTTCTTCAAAGAAGGAAGGGTTCATTTTGGCTTATAGTTTGAGGCTATGGATCATTTGGGAAGGGGAAGAGGAAGAGGGG